>MJUU01044075.1:17256-37424 GCA_002080025.1 Modiolus philippinarum | reverse complement strand
CGTCCGTCCGTCCTTCCGTCCGTTCGTTCGTCCGTCCGCCATAAGGTACCTACTTTGTGGCAACAACTCCTCCTAGACCACTTGATGAAATTCAATGAAACTTTAACAGAATGTTCAGTACATATTTCCATTGTGCACCTGCTATTTGAAAATTTGATTAGATTTCCTTTTCTTATTTTTTGTTGTTGTTTTTTTTTTGGTTGATTTTTTTACTCTCTGACATATGGGTACACACCTTGTGGCAACCACTTAGTGAAATTCAACGAAACTTTCACAGAATGTTCAGTAGATATTGCCATTGTGCACTAGCTATTTAAAATTTTCATTGGATATTGATTTTTTTTGGGGGGGGGGGTTACATCTGGAATCAAATGGGGGAGCGGGGGGTATGTTTTTGTGAGCTTTGCTCACAGTTATTCTAGTTATCATTGTCAGACAGTATTAGAATCAGAAAAATATCCGGTAAGGTGTCCATGTTTGCATTGCATGACGGTTAATAAAGTGTAACGTGTTCATTTGATTAATATAGGCTTACGACAATATTATTGCCAATTTATTAAATTAACACTAACGATCGTGATTTTCATTAATTGATTTTTCCGAGATAATAGTTTAAACAGTAACTTCGGTATTTTGTTATTTAAACCACATTAAATACCATTCTTTAAGCGTGCTGTTGGCATATAAATAAAGACGCAATATTTTCTACATTAATACTTTAGGAAAATTATTATACTGGTTTTGTCGGAATAAAAGACAAAGAAATCAGTTCGTTAGTTAAGTATATCCTTCCTATATATTAGGAGAACCACAATTGTTGAAATATATTGTGAGTTTTGTTTGGTTACTGCTACTTATATGTACCTAGGAAATTCGAGTAATCATCAAACAAAATATACCTTTTATTGTATAAGTAAAAGAATACTGACGTCAGACTAGCTTTTTGGATAGCTAATACTTGTTATTATTATTATTGCAGTGGTTTTCCAGGCAGCTCGAACACTTATGATTTGCACAGGTTTAACACTTTTCCTTGAACACCAGAACGAAGTGTTCTGAGGTGTTCTAAATGTTAACACCTAAGCTTTGAACACGTGTAATGGGTTCAAAAAGTGTTACATTGGCTTTACTAGCGTCGAGATGTCAGTACATGAACATCTGGACATGTTCAGATCCTTAACACCTAGTGTTTAAAACAGTACACCTTGCCATTCAAAATATGAACACAAGTGTTTAATAACTGAACATCAAGTATTAGAATAGATGAACACCAAATGTTAAAATTTGGAACATTATTACATGTTCAAAAAGTGTTACAAAAAGATGTTCGAAGTGTTCTGAAATTCAACGCTTTTATTTACAGAGTATGAAAAACATTCATAGAAAGCGACAAAGAGGATACAATGTATTTCTACGGCTATTAAAAATAAATACGAAAACAGTACAAATTTGACCCTAGAAAGATGATGTTTTTAAATTTCAGCCATGACTTTGAATATCATGGTTGTTTCTGATGTTGATATTACGTTGCTATAGTACTGCTACTATCAATCGAGTGCTTATATGACTATTAAATAACTATTGTTCTGTTGGCCATTTTGCATAGATTTTGTACTGAGACCAATCAACAGACACTATGGCAATAAACAGATGAAAAAAGGGCAGAACTTCGGGTTAGTGATAAACCCATTTACGAAGTCTGATATTTTGAGAAAATGGAGCAATACGATCAAACAAGAGGCCAGTGGTTGACCAAATTTATGCCACACTGAAGAAGTAAAGAGAAAAATAAGGTAGAAATACATGTACTATGGAAAGGAGAGAATTATCTTGAAATACTAGGAGAAACATGAAAACATCTACAAAACTAATGTTGAATAGTTTCATGGACAAAACTTCACATACGTGCAACATTTCAGTTTTGTACAATGACGCAGATCTAAAACGCGACTTTTGAATCGTGTTTCCATCTATTTTTACACAAAAAATCAATAATCTATACATTGAGAGGGAATCACTAATTAATTGACACTGTTGAGCTAAGGGTGACTTATTTTTCATCGATTTGTAGAGCTTTAGGTTAATTGTTTTTCGTCTATTTAAATTTAGTTAAAAATTGTCAAATAGGAAAAAATATAAATACACTTCAATTTCCTAAATAGATTGTTTTATATGGTATATGTTTATTGCAATAGGTTTAGAAATCTAGTCATTCCCTCTTTCTGGTATCTGAGGGGATCGTTTCTGCCTTCAGTTACACGAGAGTTCCTATCTCGAAAGTCCCGTGTTGTGTTAATCCCTTAACCCGGCGAATGGAAACAATACCATGGAAATTTTAAGAAGATCTTGCAGAAGCTGGAAACCAGGACAAGACGAATTCAAAAATGTATGGAAAGTTAAAGGATTGTCACTGAACTTAAGAATGGAGATAATCAACGATCAAGCATTTGATTTTTCAAAACAAAACTGATGTTACAACGGTGACAGATAACTTTAAATTTATTCGATACAGTTTAAAATAACTCGGAAAAAAGACTACAGAATTTGTTTTTGATAAAAGGATTGAAATGGATGACTAAAGTACAATACCACAATTACTCTGATTTTTCTTTCATGATTCGTCCATTTTATCATCTTTTTACACGACTGAGTAATTATGATTTATAACAAGATTTTGATGATGAAGTTAGATATGAATTGGTTATCTGTTTTCCCCTGGTATTTTATCGAGAAATAACTCTGATAATTAGAGAGCATTCAAAGGGGAAAAGGAGATAACTCTTTATAAATGTATAGTAGTGTAAAGAATTACACAGTTGTCATGGTATCTTTTGTTAGGGTTATGGGGAAAATGAGAATAACTCTGATAATAAGTCAAAAATATATTTTATTGTTTTCTTATGTTTTAAATTGCTGTGATGTGTTCAAATTTGGTCATATGATGATGTATATTTCTAAGAGTTGTTGATAAAAACCAAATTGACTTTACGTATTGACCTGATCCTAAAATAGATTTACATTTGTTTATTAATGTAATATTACTTGTGACCACTCGTTTTACTAATCTCATCACAAGGAATCAGAAAATAAACATTTTCATGATTTTTTTTTTTCAAAAAAGTTGTTTTTTTTCTTCTCTTGAGGTAAACCCTAACACAGCTTTAAAGAGAGTAGAGTTTTTGTTTCATTTTACTCATCTCATCACAAGGAATCAAGAAAATATGCATCACTCATTGATTTTTTAAAACAAAGTTGTTGTTTTTTTTTTTAACTTTAACGTTGTAAAATCGTATATAGCTGCGTGAAGATCGATGGAGAATAAACTTTTTTTGTTTAAGATATTTGATCCGACAAAAATATTTTGTATACAATTACATTTTCTTATCAATCAAGTTCATCCATCATTCTTGTTAAAAAAAGTTTTAAGAAATCGGTATTTGCAGAATGGCCTGTTATGCGTCTTGCTCTGCAATGGCCCTCGGCGTTGATTCGTATCATTACAGTCATCCTTAGGCAATTATTACAGACCTCGGGCACATAACAGGGCCATTACGAAAATATCCATTTGTTAATACATATAGAATAATTGAAGTTTTGTTTTTGATATAGAAATATTGGCGAACAATAATGAACGAGCCCCTTGTAGGCGAGTCCATTATTGGAGCCAATATTTCTTGTATCAAAAACAACATTCTATAATTTATTATTCTTTTTTATCGGTGATTAAGTAGATCATTTAATAGAACAAATTTTGAAAATGGATGCTAATTTTCAACAAATCGTGAAATTAACTACTATTGATTAGTAAAAGAATCTGTACGATCCGGTAAGAGTCTCTATAGATGTATATTTCTTTGTTTCATTGATTCTGATTGACAAAGTAGGCGTGGCCTAAGATACTTTTTGCCAATATTTTTCGTATTCATGCAGTAGCAAATATTGAAAAATATTTGCTTCGTGAAATCAAAGGAAACTCATACGAATTACCGATAATTTGATATAACCGAAATAGCAATCTGCAGAAACTTAATTACAGTAACTTACGTATCTAGTTTCTTACCAAGAATACAATAAAAGAATCCGTTACTACTCATATGCTCGAGTGCATTAAATGAGCATGGAATTCGATATCACCAATATCTAATTTTTATATTTCCACTTAGGTACATTTTCTATATTTGTAAAATATATATGAACCGGAATTACACATAAAGCTTTGCAATTTCTTAGATTGGAAAGAAATTCTAAAATTAACAATCAAAGCAAATATTTAATAACAATAAACTATCAATCCTTCCTTAAACGTGTGTACTTTTTAACACAATTGTAAAACAAAATACCTGTCTTTGGTGTTGGTATTGCAGTTGTCGTTTTACTTTTCAGTTTTGGAGTTGTCGTTTTAGTTGTCGGTATTGTAGTTATTGTTGGCGTTGCTGTTGTTCTCTGAGTTATTATTGGATGGTCTGTAGTTATTTGAGAGGTTATCTAAAAAAATGTAATATTACTTGAAAAAAATGTCAATCTGTGTTAAAGAAATTAACTCAAAAATTGTATTGGTAAAGGTAACTAGAGACACCGAGGAACTTGATTCCCTCATCTTGTCAGCACTATTGTTTGGTTTTAAGCATTACTTTGGTAGCTAAAAATCTTGGTAGGCATGAGCATCTGCATAGATTTTTAAGTTGAAATTATTGATTGAAATAAATACAGTTGTCGAGACAATGTTGAAATCAACATCGTATGTAGAAAGCAAGTTGTTTTAGGCATGCAGATTTTTAATGAATTTTCCAAATGGCCTATATTAAACTTAGTTCAGCTAAGGCAGCTATTTTATTAGCACGTAGAGAAAAAGTTCTACAATGAACTGCAAGCAAGCTTAGCGCTGGGATGTTCCTTGAGAAAGTTTCAACAAATTGTTCGTAAGCAAAAATGTAACGTTTACTTTTATTGGCTTGTCGGTAACAACTAGGCGCGACTTGTACTGAAGTGTGAAACCATAATTAGAACGTGCACGTGATTTCTTTTGTATCTCGTTGTAGATAGAATCTTAAATTGTCCAAGTACGTGAGTGTGTGAAACTTGCCGAAAAGTAACCGACATAACTAGCAAATCTCTGTTACATAGGCAGCAAATCTCTGTTACATAGGCAAAGTATTTATATTTTAAAATGTTCTTGTAAAAAAAAGGCAAAACTGATATATCTCTAGAGGTTGAAGAGGTTTTTTTTTTCATATCCTAAATATTCCTCCAGAATACGAATAAATTATGCATTTTTACATCATACAACATCGACAGATGGTATTCCATTTATTTTTTTGAGAGACCACCAAGGACTATGTACGAAAGCCGGAAGGGGACTTCCGAGTTCCGACTTCTGACTTCTTACTTCTAACTTCTTACTTCTCACTTCTTACTTCTTAGTTCGATGCTGCAATTCGGAAAGGTAGTCTTTCCGAATTTCAACATCGACTTGGGCATTTACTTTTGTCAATTGTCAAAACTTAAGGTTTCATAGTTTATGGCTAATGGCGAAAGCAATAAAAATGATAGATTGAATGGCGTTTAACGTCCTACTTTCAATATTTCAGCCAAAATCCAAGACGAGAACAGGTTTATAAGACTGGTCTCCTTTAACTAGCCGGCAGATTAGCGGCGAGCACCCCTTGACAAATCTTTCAAAATTACGTATTGTTATATTCTCCCCTTTCAAGATTGTGGTCATGGAGTTAGCAGTCTACCTGTATTGGGTTTTATTCGTATGTTTACTTAACTATAGGGAAACGGGAAAGATAAAGGGGAGGTTTGGGCACCCATAAACCGGTTTAACCCTACCGCTGGCTTTTGCTAGTGTTGGTACCAAGTCCGGCTGTCCCGAGTTCCTATAGTTGTTGACGTTTGTCTTTTGTCTTATTTGTGTTTTTCCTGTGTATTATTTCCCTAGCGGATTGTGGCATGTAATTATAATTTTCAGCCATTGTAAGTGTTTCCTGTTGTCCCTTTATTTCATTTATAAGAACATGATTTATTTTGGAAAGAGAAAACACTGTATGGGGATAATTCTGATTGCCACTATTAAAAGAGGATTAAGGTGGAGTGAGCCTTGCAACCGGTTATCTTCAGACTATAGGACTGTTGCAATGATTATCAAACGTGAACGGTCTTGTATTTTATGTGTAATAAGCGATGTGTTTTATTTGTATTATGTCTGATAAAAATAACGGGTAAAGGTATTACTTATTCGACAAAATATGTGTTGCGAAACAGCTCTAAAGGCCAATAACAAAATAACGAGATACATGAGTATGTGAGCTGTTAAAAGGGATGAATTTATAATCTAAAATATGACCTAAAGCACAAAAAAACATGGCAAAATAAAAGAATAGAAACAATAAAAAGGTCGACGGATATATTTCGACAAATCTGTCGTCTACGAGTGGGTCGTAATGAATGAAGTAGTAGTTAAAAAATAATATGTTGTTACAGGTAAAACATCTTTGACATTGTGTGTACAGTGTTTAAAAATAATGTATATGATACAGGTAAAAATCTTTGACATTATATGTACACTATTAGCAACATTATCAACATTCCAGCCACTGAGAACATACGACATCGAGACTCATTAGTCAAAGAATGATTGTTTTACGTTTAAACCCCTGGGTTTTAAAGTGCCTAGTCTGAAAATAATTCGTTGTTCCAACGTACGTCTATTGTCTTGGCCTCCATGTAATTTTATTAGCACTGTTACTTGCATATCTTGTGGGCAGTGGTTAGGGAGTCTGAAATGATTGCCGACTGGGCAATCCGTATTATTACGGACAGAGCGGATATGTTCCGCAAAGCGGTCACCCAGTCGTCGGCAGGTCTCCCCTATGTATATCTTATGACACTGCCCACATATGATAGCATATACCAGATTCTGTGTTGTGCATGTGTATCCATTGTGTATGGTAAATGTGTTGTCAGGACCTCGAATTTCGTTGGTTTCAAGAGTATGGGGACAGGTAATACATCTCGATCTTTTACATCCTTTAGTGCCCCTGTAATTAGCCAGCATTACTTTAGATTTTAAGTTACTACTTAAAATCTAAAGTAGTGCTGGCTAATTACAGGGGCAATAAAGGATGTAAAAGATCGAGATGTGTTACCTGTCCCCATACTCTTGAAACCAACGAAATTCGAGGTCCTGACAACACATTTACCATACACAATGGATACACATGCACAACACAGAATCTGGTATATGCTATCAATGTAGGCAGTGTCATAAGATATACATAGGGGAGACCTGCCGACGACTGGGTGACCGCTTTGCGGAACACTTCCGCTCTGTCCGTAATAATACGGATTGCCCAGTCGGCAATCATTTCAGACTCCCTAACCACTGCCCACAAGATATGCAAGTAACAGTGCTAATTAAATTACATGGAGGCCAAGACAATAGACGTACCTTGGAACAACGGATTATTTTCAGACTAGGCACTTTAAAACCCAGGGGTTCAAACGTAAAACAATCATTCTATGACTAATTAGTCTCGATGTCGTATGTTCTCAGTGGCTGGAATGTTGATAATGTTGCTAATAGTGTACATATAATGTCAAAGATTTTTACCTGTATCATATACATTATTTTTAAACACTGTACACACAATGTCAAAGATGTTTTACCTGTAACAACATATTATTTTTTAACTAATACTTCATTCATTACGACCCACTCGTAGACGACAGATTTGTCGAAATATATCGGTCGACCTTTTTATTGTTTCTATTCTTTTATTTTGCCATGTTTTTTTGTGCTTTAGGTCATATTTTAGATTATAAATTCATCCATTTTAACAGCTCACATACTCATGTATCTCGTTATTTTGTTATTACTTATTCAATTTTCTACACAAAACTTGCAGATATAGCAAATCGTGTTCAACTTAGCATTAGCAACATACACACATATCCTTAAAAGTTGTTGAGTAATACTCTTTTACACCCCTTGAAGACGATTTAGCTTGTATTGTAAAGCTCTTTTGATTTAGGCAGATATGATGACAAAGTAAGAGTGGATGTTTTGGAACGTACACGCTTGCTGGATTTAAACACAGACCCCTGTCAGACATCATAGTGTTAAGTCAACTGCTGTAATCTTACCTTTAAAAGAAACTACATTTATTTTAGAATTAGCATGAACCGAAGTCGCCAAACTCTGTCAGAGTCTTATTTGAAAATTGCCTAGTTCACTTTATCTTGAAGCACGTATTCATTAAAAAATATAGGAAGTGCGCAGATGGAACTCAAACGATGTAATTAACAGTCATCCCTAGTAGTTTTCGATTGTTTTGTTTATTTTATTTATACTTTTTTTCTTGTTTTGTTTTTGTTTTGCTTTGTTTTGTTTTGTTTTTAGTTTTTTTTATATTTATTTAGACAGTTTCGTAATTCTGGGCATAGGGTATGTATAATTTTTCACATTCTCTATACAATTTTCCCAATTTAATCTGTCCCATCCTGGAATATAAAGACTTCAAATTGTTCATAATGAAGGTATGAACAATACATTTTAATCATCACAGTTTGGTGCTCATTCCATGCTCTACATGCTGTCATAGATCTTCAAAATTCTTTCTCGCTTCTTACTTCTAACCTTTACTTCTTACTTCTAACTTCTAACTTCTTACTTCTTACTTCTTACTTCTAACTTCTTACTTCTTACTTCTAACTTCTTACTTCCAAGTTGCAACCTGGACAGGCAAAGGACATTGAACCCGGTACTAATAATATCAATACTTTGATTATAAGTAGACTTTTTATCATATTAATCCTAGCTTAAAAGAACTTTGCGAAAGCAAGAAAAATTGACCAACCGATTAAATGGTGTCTTACTTCCAACCAGCTATATTTCAACTTTAATTCAAGACGAGAACAGATGTTTGAATGCAAAATCAATCTGGGAAAAAATGGAAAACGCCGGGGGGGGGGGGGGGGGGGGGGNNGTTCTTGGGTACCGGCAATAAGCATTATGTTTTAATTGTATTATGGGGTTCCTTAAGGGACCCTAATTAAACATAATCAACCTTCTAAAGCTGTAAAATAAGGTATCACGCTGAACATTTTTCTTGTATGTTTCATTCAATGAAAAATATGGATAACAAAAATAATAATCGATGTTAGCCACTGCTCAAAGAAACCCGATTTTCCCCTAATTGACCAAAACAATTGCTCAGAGGGGGGCCTTTGATTGTAGAAGTGGAGTGATTTCTTTGCATGACTATGTTCCGCACTGGCGGTCATGTTTTTGTCAGATCGGAACGAAATGTGCAATTCTTGTACATTTGTAAAGGAACTTCCATATATGCATGCGACATCATTAGTACAGTTTGGTTGAATTTGCTTCCATAAGTTCTGAGCAGATGACGAAAATGATGTTTTTCCAATAGGGTCCAATGTTAAACTATGTTCCTCGCTGTCAGCTATGTTTTGTGTTGGATCAGAACGGAATGAGCAGTTTTTGTTAATCACCTTCCATACCGATTATTCCTGTAAAGTTTGCTTAAATTGTTTAATTGGTTTCAGAGGAGATGATCAAAATGTGATCAATTAACAGACGGATCAGTTAGGTGAGTAAAAAAAGATTAATTAAAACTCTTTTCCAGGATTATAGAGTTGGGGCCAATGCAAGCTGAACATGATTTTCTGTATCTACAATTTGTTATTGGAAATTGAATAAGTTTATATTTCTAAATGCAAACCTTTATCCACTATTTTTATTAGACATAATGCAAATAAAACACATAGCTTATTACATAAAAAAATACAAGACCGTTCACGTTAAAGAATCCTTGCAACAGTCCCGTAGTATGTAGGTTAACGGGTTGCGAGGCTGACTTCCCCTTCACCCTGATGTCGTGATAAACCTGTTCTCGTCTTGGCTTTTGGCTGAAATGTTGAAATTTGGACGTTAAACACCATTCGATCCATTAATCAATTTTTATTGCTTTTGCAATTAGTCATAAACTAGATGAATAATATAATGAAACCTCAGTCCGAACATTGACAATATTAATACCGAAGTCAGTGTCGGAATCCAGATAAGGCTACCTTTCCAGATTGCAACATCGAAGTAAGAAGTAAGAAGTTAGAAGTTAGAAGTAATAAGAAGTTAGAAGTAAGAAGTTAGATATTAGAAATATTTTGAAACCTTTGATTTTTCTACTCTTTATACTACCCTGCCACACAATAAATTGAAAACAGTAATTTCGGATTTGATACATCAATGGTTCTGCACTAAAAACGGAGAACGCAGATACACTTATTTAGTAGTAGGGAAAGACAAAACATATTTTGTAAAGAACCACACTGATTCAAACAAGAAGTACACTGAGAATGACGTAATCCAGATGTTGGAATTTTTAATAGATAATATTTTTGTCGAATTTGGAGGCCGTGTTTTTCAACAGACAATCGGGATTCCCATGGGAACTAATTGTGCGCCACTTTTAGCTGATCTTTTCCTTTTTTCGTTTGAGGCGAAGTTCTTACAAGGGCTTACACAGAAAAAACAAAAAACATTTAGCCCAGTCCTTTAATTTCAGCTTCCGCTATATAGACGATGTACTTTCTCTTAATAATCCAAAATTCAAGGAATATTTACACCAGATCTATCCCAGTGAGCTTGAAATTAAAGACACTACCGATACACCTACTTCAGCTTCGTATTTAGATCTTTTAATTTACATTGACGAAAATGGACGTGTGAAATTTAAGCTGTATGACAAACGTGATGATTTTAACTTCCAATTGTGAACTTTCCCTTTCTGAGCAGCAATATACCTACCTCTCCAGCCTATGGAGTGTACATTTCACAGCTGATTCGTTACTGTCGGGCATGCAGTTTATACAGTGACTTTTTAGTTAGAGCAAAAACACTGTCCCAAAAGCTGCTTAGTCAGGGATTTGTTCAGCCTTTGTTACTTTCATCCCTTCAGAAATTCTATGGCCGTCACCAAGACATCATTGACAAATATGACGTGTCTGTGTCCCAAATGAAAACGAACATTTTCAGCTAAATTTCACGTCTTCACGGATTTGACATAATCGGATTTGACTCAACCCTGGATTGACTCACTGATAGTGTGACGGGTGCCGCTAGCGGAGCAGGACATGCTTACCCTTCCGGAGCACCTGATGTCACTCCCGGTTTTCATGGGAGTTCACACTATGAGTGCCATAGTTCTTAATGTTATCTTTTTATTTCCGTGCATCGTAGCTGTCTCACGTCCTTGTTTTGTCTTTGTTTTTATCTGTTACCGTGTTTGCCATGTCTTTGGACTTCGATTTTTGTAGTCATTGCTTTCCTTGTTCCTTCGGTATTCTACTGCCGTTGTTGAAAGATATACGGCACTGAGTATGTAGAGCAGGGAATGAATACCTAACTCTCATCCTTCAAATTTATGTTGCATCTCTTTACTTGCCTAGTATTCCAGGAGGGGTAGATTTTAAAGCTGATTTTTGAAAATTCTAAAACGAATGTGAGGCACTTTCAGTACTCTTCTCTAAAATAATATTATCCATAAAACTTGGAAACTGCATGTATCTAAATCAACTGAAAGTGAATCTATGTGTTAAAGGTTAATGAACACCTTTACCCGTTATTTTTATTGGACATGATGCAAATAAAACACATCACACACAAAAATACACTACCGTTCACGTTTAGGAATCCTTGCAACAGTCCCGTACTATGTAAGTAACGGATTGCAAGGCTGACTCGCCCTTCATCATTAATCTAATCACGTTGATAAATCTGTTGTCGTCTTGGATTTTGGCTGAAATGTTGAAAGTAGGACATTCAACGCCATTCGATCCATCAATCAATTTTTATTGCCTTTGCATATTAGTCATAAACTAGAGGAATAATATAATGAAACTTCAGTCCTAACATTGACAATATTAATACCGAAGTCAGTGTTACGTAGCCTTTCCGGATTGCAACATCGAAGTAAGAAGTTAGAAGTTAGAAGTAAGAAATAAGAAGTAAGAAGTAAGAAGTTAGAAGTAAGAAGTGAGAAGTTAGAAGTAAGAAGTTAGAAGTAAGAAGTACTAGAAGATGGAAATATTTTGAAATATATTTATATAACAACATGTGATGCAGGGAATGAGCTCCAAACTCTGATCATTAAAACTGTATCGTTCATCCCTTAAAAATAAACAAATGCAAGTCATAATATTCTAGAAGGCGAAGATTTAAGGATGTTTTGACACCGCTCTGAGTTAAAATCCAGTAAATGTGTTCGTATCCATGCATCCACTTCCGTGATTTTCTGGACTGGGTGATAAGATTTTCCTCCTAATCTTATCACTCTTACCTTGATGAACTAAGCTCCACCATACAGCCTATATCGTCTGGAAGGGGGTGTGTAAAAAGAGAATAAACAAAACCAAATCAATCTTTTCCGATTGCAAGAATTTATCTTCCAAGGACTATTGCAAAATTGAACACGATTTCCTATATATGAAGTTTGCTGTCAATTGAATAAGTTTAAATTTCAAAATGCAGACCCTAAACTGTTGTTATCTAAGACATAAAACTGGGTCTTGAAGGTGTCCGGGCCTTCTTTTTTAGCTGGAATCGTGAAATCGTTTATAATAGGCGTGATGCGTGACTTCATACAATTTTTAACGTGAAAGCCACAAATTTATAAGATTCAGGACCCAGATAATACTAAAATACAGGACCTTTGACGCCCAAGAAGTAGGTAATCGGATGTAAGGCTAACCCCTGCCCCTTAACCCCTTTATCCAGTGGTATTCAATATTACTCCCTCCCCAGTGTTTCTCTGTTCCTAAATTGATTGTTATCGTCTTGAATTATAGTTCAAATACTCCTATGAGACTTATTTCTTCAGGGATTCGAAACAGTTCATGTCATTAAAAATAAAAGATTGTTCAATCTCACTGATAGATACAGTACTGTGCAACGTAGCCCTTACAGAAAAAAACGACCAGTCAGCCGTCATCCGTTCGTCAGGGAGCAGTCAGCGGTCAGTCAGCGATCAGATAATTAACGTGACGACTTGTTATTCGTCCAACCCGTCAATTGACGTGAAACGTGACGGATAACGAGATCCCTATTCGTCCAACTCGCGTCCAGATTCGTCCATATATCACGTGATGTCTCGGATTAAAGATTTTGCGAAATATAGATTCGCTTCACTCAGTGTTTACACGATCGGTACATCATCGCAACAGATAAATCTTTTTGCTATTAAAAAATAATTGCCTATCATATTTTTTTTCACTTTCATGGAGTCTTTAATAAAATAAAGGTCGAAAGAAATTATAACTCCTTGCACGGGAATTAAAAAAAAACTAATGTGCATAAGATAAGTTTTGCACTGGCTGGTAGAATTGCAATGAGTAATTTTTTATCACATTTTTTCATTTTCAAGGAATTTTTAACAAAATAATGTGTAAAAGAAAAGTTTCGCATTGACAAGTGTATATTTAATGACTAAAATGAAGACTCATAAGTAATTTTTTATTGCATTTTTCCATTTTTAGGGAATTTTTAACAAAATCATGTGTAAAAGGAAAGTTTTGCACTGACCAGTGTATACGTAATGACTAAAATGAAGATTCATTAGTAAATTTTTATCACATTTTTCCATTTTCATGGAATTTTTAACAAAATAATGTGTAAAAGGAAAGTTTTGCACTGACCGGTGTATATGTAATGACTAAAATGAAGATACATAAGTAATTTTTATCACATTTTTCCATTTTCATGAAATTTTTAACAAAATAATATGTAAAAGGAAAGTTTTGCACTGACCGGTGTATATGTAATGACTAAAATGAAGATACATAAGTATTTTTTATCACATTTTTTCATTTTCATGGAATTTTTTAACAAAAATATGTGTAAAAGGAAAGCTTCGCACTGACCGTTGTATATGTAATGACAAAAATGAAGATTCATAAGTATTTTTTTTTCACATTTTTTTCTTTTTCATGGAATTTTTATCAAAATAATGTGTAAAAGGAAAGTTTCGCACTGACCGGTGTATATATAATGACTAAAATGAAGATTCATAAGTAATTTTTCATTACATTTTTCATTTTCATGGAATTATAAACAAAATAATGTGTAAAAGGAAAGTTTGGCATTGACCTGTGTATATGTAATGACTAAAATGAAGATTTATAAGTAATTTTTTTCTATGTTATTTCATTTTCATGGAATATTTAACAAAAAAATATTTAAAAGGAAAGTCTCACATTGACTGGTGTATATGTTATGACGAAAATGAAAATTCATAAGTAATTTTTGGTTAATTTTTTTCATTTTCATGGAATTTTCAACAAAATAATGTGTAACAGGAAGGTTGGCACTGACCAGTGTATACGTTGAGACTAAAATGAAGATTCATAAGTAAATTTTTATCACATTATTTCATTTTCATGGAATATTTAACAAAATAATGTGTAAAAGGAAAGTTTTGCACTGACCACTGGATATGTTATGACTAATATGAAGATTCATAAGTAATTCTTTATCGCATTTTTTCATTTTCATGGAATTTTTGACAAAAATAGGTGTAAAAGGAAAGTTTCGCATTGGCCGTTGTATATATAATGACAAAAATGAAGATTCATGAGTAATTTTAATCACATTTTTTTCATTTTCATGGAATTTTTATCAAAATAATATGTAAAAGGAAAGTTTCGCACTGACAGGTGTATATATAATGACTAAAATGAAGATTCATAAGTAATTTTTCATTACATTTTTCATTTTCATCGAACTTTTAACAAAATAATGTGTAAAAGGAAAGTTTCGTATTGACCGTATTTATGTAATGACTAAAATGAAGATTCATAAGTAATTTTTTTCTACATTTTTTCATTTTCATGGAATATTTAACAAAATAATGTTCTAAAAGAAAGTTTTGCACTGACCGGTATACATTTAATGACTTAAATGAAGATTCATAAGTAATTTTTTATCAATCTTTTTCATTTTCATGGAATTTTTAACGAAATAATGTGTAAAAGGAAAGTTTCACACTGACTGGTGTATGTGTAATGACTAAAATGAAGATTCATAAGTAATTTTTTATCACATTTTTTTCATTTTCATGGAATTTTTCAACAAAATAATGTGCAAAAGAAAAGTTTCGCACTGGTCAGTGTATGTAATGAGTAAAATGAAGATTCATAAGTAATTTTTTATCACATTTTTTTTTTCATTTCATGGAAAATTCAACAAAATAATGTGTAAAAGGAAAGTTTGGCACTGACTGGTGCATATGTTATGACTAAAATGAAGATTCATTATTAATTTTTTTTTCTAAATTTATCATTTTCATGGAATTTTTAACAAAATAATGTGTAAAAGGAAAGTTTGGCATTGACCGGTGTATATGTAATGACTAAAATAAAGATTCATAGGTAATTTTTTTCTACATTTTTTCATTTTCATGGAATTCTTAACAAAATACTATGCAAAAGGAAAGTTGTGCACTGACCGGTGTATATGTAATGACTTAAATGAAGATTCATTACTAATTTTTTATCACGTTTTTCATTTTCATTGAATTTTTAACAAAATAATGTGTAAAAGGAAAGTTTCGCACTGACCTGTGTACACTATCATGAGAGTGCGAATGGGAAAAAAGGTTGACTTGCATTCTAAGTAAAGTTTACTTACATTCTAAATTTTTTGTCGTCTGATATATCTTGATTTTTCTCAATTAAAACGATATTTTTACATCATTCAAGATATAATTGTTGTATCCCATTTTCTTAATACTTCTTGTTAAACGTACGTTCTGTATCTTATGATTTTCTTTTCAACACTAATAATAAAATCGACAAACTGAGTGTCTTCGGGTCAGTTATTTGACATAAACGCCATTTTAAGAACAATAACACCATCAACAGTTTAAAATCTTATATATTATAGACTTGAAAGCATTTCGTGCAGTTTAAGTCAATTTGCACAAATCAAATCCAACGGATAAAAGATATATACTAAAACAAACGAAGGTGGTCAAGAACTTCATCGTTATAGTTAACTCGTGTACTCGGATATCTGAAAGCGAAATTTTCTTGCATATGTGCGACAGTTTTTTTGTGTATCACTGCTGTATTCTTTTCCATGATGAAAGTTCCAAGATTTCCTCTTGACTCTACTATTCTGTCAAATTATATTGAGAAGCTTTAAATATTAACTCACTCCAATTTAAATTTGCAATTCCAATGATTGCAAATCTTGTGCCACCATTTTTGAGAATGACCAAGAAGTTTGAATAGATCGCAAAGAGCTTCAACAAAATCATATTTTTAACTCTATATGTTATGATTTAACACAGCAGCAATAAAAAGAATCAAAGCTCCGATGGAGCTGAAACTCGAAAGCCCTGCAAATCTACACGTGGCAAAACTTCGTAGTCATCCAAAGAACTGCTGCATACGTCTGTATGTAATAAGTTATTCCGTAATACGTGAAAACAATCGGATGGTGTGATTTCGTATGTATATTGATTTCATTGCTATCAATATGTGCAATACATATATCACAGGTAAACAAATGTTATTTTCATCTTTGACAAATTACTGCGCGGTAGGTTCGTTGATCCGAGACGCAAATAAAAAAAAACGATTAATTTGATAAACATGTATATTGTTTTCAATTTAATATCACAACACCGCATTCAACTCAAGAAAATGAAGAAATATAACTTAAATACACAATGTATAAGATTTTGATAGAAACTTGCGCACTATATTTTATCGGAAACACGAAGATCATCTTCTAGAGCTGTTAATAGGCTTAAAGCCTCACGTGATTTTTTCTTGTCATATTAACAACACTCCGCCTTCGGCTTACGAGTTAAAAATGGGAATTTCAAAATCCAATGGAAAATACAGTCTCGTATGGCATTTCACTACATTTGTATTTCTCATGGGACTTTGAAATATCTATATAGGACTTTTACTACTGCCATGGGATTTCTTTAACTTCAGTGGGAAAATTTTTTCCATGGCAATACTAGTAATTCAAACTCCCATTGGAAATAGTGAAAAATAGTAAAATATCATGGGAAAATGCATTTTCTAATAGGATTATCAAATTGCTAAGCTTTTTAAATTGCAATAGTGTAAAAGTGTATTAACATATCAATTTTGGCTTTTCTATTTAGATCCTTTTGGTTAATTGTTCTCTTTCAGCTTTACACGTTTTTCGGTTCAAGGACTTCCAAGGACTTTTGGTTTGATCTGCACTGATGAGACATATTTGCGCATATGCAGAAAAAAACTTCGGTAACTTCGGTATTTCGTTATCAACTAACTAATTTGAATTCCGCAAGTCTCATGAATTTTTTCAAATTATTAACACCTATGTAGTAGCTGTCAAAACTGGTTGCACAAGATTTGCAATAACTGGAATTGCAAATTTAAATTGCAATTAGCTTATTACGAATACCACACTCACTTTTCCTATGTGACTGACATGCTATGTGACTTTACTTTGAGAGTGTAAACATTTTTTATGTATTCAAAATAATTGTAACTTCTTTGTATTTTATAAGTTGTAGAAATTCGCGGTAATAGAGAAATCTGAAAATGAGTCCGGTTCATCATTTTAAAACTCAAAGAATAAAAACGTTTCATTTGTAAAGCGTAGAACTGCGTTGCAAAAATTGGGAATCTTTTAATATTTTCAAAATACACATTTGTTTTCCATATTTAAAACGCTGTTACTTTCATTGATATCATTTTCATTTGTTTTGTGAACACCCAAGTAAGTTATGATTATTTTTGGGAGTACAATAACCAACTATAGCATAAATCAGAGTCAACTTTACCCTACTACACAATAAACTATAGTATATAAATTACATTTTTAAGCATCAATCGTTCAGTAAACTCTTTGTTTGCACAACATTGAGCATTTATTTACATTATTGTACTCTTTTCACAAATCGAATATTAAAGTAGCCGTTTGGTGGTGATTAGCAAACGAAATATGAAGTTTTATGTCCGATCGCACTAGAATTAAAATTCATCATAGTAAACTATCGCTCCTCTTGAGTTTTCATGCAAGAAAACTGTGGCCCTCGTGCAAGTAAACTTTTGCTCTTAAGACAGAACCCTATCGCATTTACTGGAATTTTCAGCTGTAACGATATGATGCGGCTTGACAACGATGTACCTGTAGGTTGCTAAATGCGAATGACATGTTTTATAAAAAGAACAGATGATTTAATTATGAAATTATTACCTAAAATCATAAGTAGGTAAAATGCCTTTGAAATATGTCAAATTTTAAATTGTTCTAATATAAAGGTATTTTGTAATCATAACAATGCTCATGCCTTATATATTTCAACGTCAAATACTAATTTCTGTTAGAAAAAATTGTATTTTTAACCTAAATGCCAAATTTTTCGTCTAACTAATTGTTTATTTTCCCATAATACATCTGGAACACACAAGTCAATTTCGCAGGGAATGCAAGTCAACCGTTTTTCCCTTTCGCACTTTCATGATAGTGTGTGTATATGTAATGACTAAAATGAAGATTCATATAAAGTAATTTTTTTCTACATTATTTCATTTTCATGGAATTTTGAACAAAATAATGTGTAAAAGGAAAGTTTCACACTGACTGGTGCATATGTTATGACTTAAATGAAGATTCTTAAGTAATTTTTTAATTACAGTTTTTCATTTTCATAGAATTTTCAACAAAATAATGTGTAAAAGTTACATTTGTAATGACTAAAATGAAGATTTACAAGTGATCTTTTATCACAATTTTATGGAATTTTGAACACAATAATTTGTAAAAGGAAAGTTTTTCTCTGACTAGTCCATTTAACAAAAATGATTATTTGATTCCTGGGGATTGTATTAAAATTGATCGATATTGTTTATCATTTTCGTGGAGGTCTTGACAAAAGAAGGGAATTTTACTTCTGATTTTCAATTAATGCATTCTTTTTATATCAAACTAAAGTATAAACTCTTCCCAGTCACTGTCAATGTTAAATCGTTATCACGATTGAATTCGTTTCGTTTCATTGGAAAATTTCAATTATCTATTAATCTATTGATTATTTTGAATATCATTAAATGACGGATCCTCTCTCGTCAATTGACGTGTATTCGTCAAATGACGAGTACCTAGACATGAACTGTTATGGACGTGAATCGATTCGTCCCGTCCCGTCACGTCACGTTCCCGCCAGCAATCCGTTCACGTCCCGTCAGCAATCTGTTTCGCGTTCGATTATTAGGTCATTTTTACTATGACACTGCACTAATTTTGTTATAATTAAAATGTATTCAGGGTTTAAGTTGTGTATTATTAGCCAACCATACGAGTGATAACCAGAAGCGAAGAGTGTTTCTACCTCAATTTGATGGGAGAGTTTCAATCAAGGAAAATATAACAACACTTTATGGAAAGGGCTATAGGTGTATCGTTTTTATGTACTAATATTACAAAGGATTTAGTTATAAGTCGGACACTTGAGATAATATAAACCAACTTTACAAATTACTCACTCTTTTTCTGGAGAATAACGATATTTTATTCAACGATGGACATTATTTGCAAGTTGACAGAATAAGTGTAGGAAACATAATAACACCATCATATGCCAATACTTTTTTCATCACACTATTATATAAACATTTGAGTCCTCAACAGAAAAGATCAACTTCTTAACACCACTACAACTAATGTCAACGGTAATTTCAAACTTATCTCCATTCAAAATATAAAAAAGGAGAAAAACTGACAAGCACCAGTTTCTATCTCCAAAAAGATGTCAACCTATACATTGTTCTTTGATTATCACTTTAAGGAAAGCCAGAGGAGTAATATGTATATGTTCAAAGGAACACCTAAAACCTAAAAACAACTGTTTACGAGAACAAAAAAATACTGCAAAATAAGCGTTCTACTAACATCAATGCATTTGAAAAAGGCACCAATATTATTTACAAATCTTTCTTTGTGTACAAACACAGGAAAACATCTCAGTCTCTAAATTTATCATCTATGTTATTTACAAGAATAGGAGCTTAATCGAAAGAGATCCAAAAAGGATTTTTTCCTGAACATCAATAAGGAAAAAAAAACAAATCAAACAAAAAAAAAA
>MJUU01044071.1:45531-74215 GCA_002080025.1 Modiolus philippinarum | reverse complement strand
GCGCTTTTTGGGCCAAAGTTAAAGTTCTGACGGGTACCAAAATAAAATGGTTCCAGTAGCAGTGGGTAAAATATTTCTTTTTTAATGTATGGTGTGTGTCCTATGTCATTCAAAAAGCAATGACTATCCAATCAGTTCTGGATATGACCTGTCACTGATAACAGCCGAGCGGTTGTTTTTACACGAAATTCCCTGTGTTAATTGTCTCTGACCTCTCTGTCAAAGTGTTGATAAGATAAAATTTACTATCTGAAATTTACAAAACTGTTTAGATAATGGATTAAAATTAAGTGCATCATAGAAATAGGACAGTACAGGCTTGCAAATAAAATTGTATTACATCAAATGAATACTGAATGTGAAATCAATTTAAAATTCATTAAGGATTTTTATTATAATTCAGAAACATTATGTGAGAGCTAATAGAAAATAGAAAATAGCCGACCCTGTTAAAGAAGTAAATAATTTCGATGAAATTATATTAGAAATATGTAAAAGTAACATTGGAACAGTCTTAAAATACAAATGTACTAGAAAATAGTATAACTAACAAAAATACCGAAGTTTCGACAATTAACACAGGAAGCATGTCTGAATGAAATCATTGTATTGAAAAATAAAAGTCATTATTAGACAGTACGTATATTCAACAATTGAGCAAAAAAAAATCTGATTGCGTTTAGAATTTTCTGAAGTTTTTGTAATAAACTGTGTAAATGAATGGCATTTTATTAGAATCACCTGATACTATTTTTATCAGCATTGTTAAAATTACTGATGACAGTCTGGTATTTGTCAATGTGTGATGACAGAATTTACAGTTTGTGTTTAGATAAGTGACACAGGGTTAAGAGATTTTCACTAGTCGAACCATACATTAAATCTTATAATTACCTCATTATAAACTCCTCCCTACGGTCGGAATTTATAATGAGGTTATTATATAATACGTAATATTTTTTGTAAATGCATTTTTATATAAAATCAGTTATAAAATTTCACATTTAATAAAAAAAATCTTTAAATCTACGACCAAAAATGACAACAATAGAGAAACACAAATATAACTTGTTTTCCACATGAGTTGGTCAACAATGGACGGAAATATGTAAAATCCGAAATCTACAAAAGTTGCCGTAATATCATAAAAACAACGGTAGGAACAAAGAACAAGATTACATAAATCAAAAACCAGAGACAAGGTTACATTACATTAAGCCCAGTCCATTAATTTCAACTTCTGCAACATACATGATTATCTTTCTCTTAATAAGCCAAAATTTAATGAATATCTACATCACATTTATGCAATTTAATTTGAAATTAAAGAAATACTTAAACACTGACTTCAGCTTCTTACATAGATGTTTCGTTGTTTATCATACAAGATTGACGTTTGAAATCTTAACTAAATGACAAGCGTGATGATTTGTACTTCCTAATTGTGAAAAATCCCTTTCTTAGCAGTAATACACCTACCTCACAAGCGTATGCAGAGTATTTTGCACAGCATTTTGCAAAGTTGATTCGTTACTTCAAGCATGCAGAGAGCAAACAACTGTCCAAAAAGGATTTATTTAGCCTATTTCACTTTAATCTTAACATTATTGAAAGATGCGATGTGTCGATGTCCCAAATGAAAACAGAACATGTTAGATTAACGTCTTCTCGAATTTGACTTTATCCTAGACTGAATCACCGACAGTGTGACGGATGCTATTTCTTGAACCGAATTACCGAACCGGAACATCTGATGTCACTTTCGATTTTATTAGTGTTCACACTGCGAATGCCTTGGTTTTTTGTGTTTTGTTTTTATTTATTTTTATTTATTTATTTATTAAAAATTTTTTTTTTTGTTAAGTATTGTGTCATTGTTTTTTCTGTGTTCCCAGTTTGGTCAAGTCCATGTAATGAACTATCCCTTTTTTCTTTATTCAATTTACAGCCGTCGTCTCCGTTTACTCGTCGTGTGTACCTCTTCGTGTTCTACTAATTATATTGCAAATTGTTCAGAAATATTATAAAGATCGCTATTATTTGTAAATTAAGAAATATTGGTACAAATTTGATTTGTTATTTATACCTAAACGAGTTTTCAAATAAATCAGTGTTGTTATTTATTTTTTGTACATATCATTCCTAATGAATTAGTTTTTTTAGCTATTTGCAGAATTTTTGGTCATGAAAACAAACGCACAAACATCCCATTAATAAATAATATAGATGTTTGGTTATATGCAATAAGAAAAAGAAAAACGTAAAGGAAAAAGCGACCCCATTTAATGAACAAAATAACACTGGTGTAAAGACCGAAAAGATTAAGGGAGTACGAATGTCAGAAATTTTGCAATCAGAATTTAAATTCTGACCTTTTGTTTGAAGAGCACTGCTAATGGAACAACTTGAGCAAACAAAATTCGAAAATCCATGTAGAATTATGGCGGGAAACAGATCTCTCTAGAGATTTCCTTTAATTTGCATGTTTGTAGGCCTTTAAATATATAAAAATATAATTGGAAGTTGGTTAAATTTTATACACTGTCTATTTTATACATTTTAAACTTACCTATGACCATAAAGATGTAATCCATGTGCAAAAAATTTTAACACTGTTTAAATGGATAAAACCCGAGGATATCGAATGTTTCTGAAATCTGACGCTCATACTCCTTTAACTAAAATACAATTGAAACTTTTACTTTGTAGGAGGATACATTGTCATTGTCATGAGGGAGGAATATCTTCAACTTGATTGTTATGCTGAAATTTTAGAACCTTTGATGAAAAGTCTTGAATTGAAAGGGAAATGGAATATTATTGAGAGACGTCAAATCCCAGATTATGCCTTTGGTTTAAGTGGAATAGCTTTCCTTTTCAAAATACTTTAATTGTTATTTAATATATAGGCCATTATATCATTGGAAAAGAACTTTACTTTTAATATGCTTCGATTCTTCTAGCTTAGTATTATTGGCGACGTCTTGTATTCTACCATTATTTCAAAATATATTTATTTACTGCTCATTATTTTAGTTAATATTTAAAAAAGATAGAAACAGTGCGCATTTAAAATTCTTGATTTATCCTTAAAATATTCCTACACTATAACGGCATAGAACACGTGCACAAAATGAAAAATTCACCAGTTGCGTATCACACAACTTAAATATTTTTGAATTTAAACAAATTGAATTTACAATTTCAGGCAATAATCAGATATCATCGGAAATAATTAAATTCCAGATGTTATATTTTTAGAGGCGACCGTAGATATAAAGAACATAAAAATACAAACCACAATCTACAATCTAATCATAATAACCTTGACAAGTGCTACTACTAGTCCATCTAATACTCTGACGGACTTACTACTCCACTGCTTGATTGGTTATTAGGTTGTTACAGCTCATTAAAATTATTGCAGTTGGAGTAAGCATATGTGTTATGGTCTCATGTTCATTTACTAAAATATTTTATACTCCTCTTAAGGTAGATCGGTAGTCTTCCGCCATTTTGAATTTGTTATTTATACTGTTGTGGTATCATCTGCTTTTTAAATATGCAAATATTTTTATTTGTAATGCATCAATAAATATTATATAAGTGACACTAAAAGCAAAGGATCTACATTGACTTAATTTTACATGTATTTATCTAATTGGATGATGTTTGGTAATTTAATAATTAAATAGGTATGAAGACGATATTTGAAAAAGGGAGATAATTTGATGAAAATATTTTACAAAGATATCACTATGAAAATTCACATATTTCAATTTATATGGAAAACAAAGTCGGTGACCCCCATTTTTCTTTATATTTTTTGAAAGTATGTTTAAAGGTCTAACACATGTGTAAAGTAGAAAGAAATCTATGGAAAAGTTTGAAAGAAATCAACAATATACCTGTTTTTCCCTATATATTCATTAGAAATATTTGATTATTTTGATATCAGTTATTTTAAAAACAAGCACGGTGACCCCCCTTTTTTATTTTTTTATTTCAATGCTAATATAATAAGGAAACTTTCCTGAGAAAATAAAGAAAATCTATGGAAAAAAATTTTGGACTACCCATCTACCTTAAATGTGATAAATTTCTTTTCAGATTTAGTTAGAACATAATCATTTCTCCTCAATGAAAAATCTTCATTTGGAGCTTTAATTCTCAAAAACCAAAATTTTTTATGTGATTATAGAAAACTAGAGGCAATTGTTGACCATTTGACCGAAGAGCGAAGGACATTTTAAAAACATATCAATGCCTAGGGCATTGCTTAAAATGGAATTGAAAATCTTTTAACATACTGCACGAGAAGGTATGAACTTTCAAATTGTGAAAGAATTCGCTGAATGAAAATTTCATTATATTTAGTGAGAAGTGCTCTTCCCTATATTTATGTCAAAAACGCACATAGAATGCTTGGGAAAATAGAGATCCATCTTCTATTCAATTCTAGACGATATTGCACCTTTTTTTAATAGTCATGAAAAGAACGTAAATACAGAAACCTGATTTATAACAAAGACTTAGAGGTAATAATTATATATATAATTGATAAAAAATGAAATACAGCTTATATTATTCTACGTAACCTTAAAGTCACCACGAGGCCTTCAACAATGAGCTTTGCTCCATACCTTTGAGCCGCCGTGCGCGGTCCCGGCTTATGAATAGGCCCACACCATCCTCTGAGCTAGGAGTATGAGTCTTCTTAACAGAGGGGACACGTTTGCCGTGTGTCGAGACCCGTGTCGATGGTTGCCAAGATCCTGGAAGGTGCGAACCTGTGTTCAGACTCCCGCTTCGGCCATTAAATATCCGTTGGGCTGAGAATACAGGATCAATATCTTACTTTGGCTCTGATATCATCTAAACGGGAGATCGGATTGGCCCGGTCCGATCAATCGGCTGGTCACGCCAAGCCCTCCAGTATATCTTTCAAACTGGAGTTAAAGTTAACTAGTGTAACATTTTTGTCTTAATTTAAACCATCAATACAATGTAGGGATTCTGGAGAAGGCGAGTCCTCATGGGTCAATCAAGTAGTTCGCTAACCTAATGGTTACGCTCCATTGGAGTATACCATCTTTGGAACTCTTGATACTTTCTGGTGGAGATCCCTAGAATCAAAGTATCGCCCCTGTTGACACTCCGTGGTGGGTGGGTGACAAAGGTGGTGAAATATCCTTTTTTCTACATGGCACAACAAACCCCTCAAAACCAACCTGTTCCAAATGAAAAAAGAAAATCAGACGATTCTATTCCAGAAGTTGAAGATAACAGCCTGACAAAATTCATTGTGTTGACCGGATCACCTCAAAAACCAATATCAAATGGTAAAAATGACTACAGGATGCGATCAGGTGATTTACTGATTAACTACTTCAAAAACTCAAAGTGAAAATTAACTTAAAATATCTAAAATTTTAGAATTCAAAGTTTCGGCATCTCCTCACAGAATATTACGCGGTATTATGAGAGATAGAAGTCAGTATCTTTCAGAACTAAGTGATGAAGATTTTGTGACGAACTATCACCACAAGGCGTCACAAAAGTACAAAGATTTATTTCGAAAAAATCAGGAAGCGCTGTTAAACTTAATACTTTTCTTTTAACTTTCAACAGTTCAATTTCTCCAACATCATTGAAACTTTTCTCCTTTGGTGTAAAGGTGGACAAATTCCTACCAAACCCTGTTAGATGTTTCACTTGCAAAAAGTTTGGTCATGGCATCAAACAATGTAGGGGCAAGTTGAAATGTTTAAAATGTAGAGAGGAGGGACACCAGGGCACCGATTGTGGTAATGCACAGAAATGTGAAAACTGCGGCGATGGCCTCCTCAAGGGATTGTCCACTTAATACCAAGGAAAAGGAAATTTTAAAACTTAAAACGGAGAAAAACATTTCGAACAAAGACGCACGTCAACAAATTTCCTTACATGTATCAAAAACATCTTCAACAGCAGCATCCTCATATGCAGACAAAGTTTTAAAAAAAACCCTCAGTGGGTTGCAGACATAACCTCTCGTCCACGTTAACTTGGAGAGCAGTCACGAGAACAGCTCAAAGTCAACTTCAAGTTAACTTGGAGCAGACTTAGAACATTCCTAGAATCCTGTCTGCTCTGGTCATAGAATCACGTCTGTTCTAGCCATGACCGTTCTACCTAAGTCTGCTCTAGCCATGATCGTTGTGCCTAAGTCTGTTCTAGCCATGACCGTTCTATCTGAAATATATGAAATACGCGTATAATTGACACGTTATGAATATTTGCCAGGACTGTGACAAGAGCTGATATGAGAGCGGTCATATCTAGAACAGGTCAGCTGAGAGCATTCATGGCCAGAACAGACTTTCGTAGAATGGTCATGGCCAGAGCAGACTAGGTAGAACGGTCATGGCTAGAACAGGTCAGAGCAGTCATGGCTCTGATCAGAACGGTCAGGATTCTAGCTAAGACCATGATTGGTCGGAGCTGTCAGGATTCTAGGGCAGACTTAGAGCTGTTCTAGAGCAGACTTGATACCTGTTCTAAGTTAACTTAGAGGAGCTTTTATTACTGCTTCAAGTTAACTTTATGAGAGGTTATCTCTGCACCCCACTGTACCTCCTTCTCGCATGTGGAAACCCAAACATATTATATTTGGCAAATTGACACTCAAATCCCAAGACCAATACCTGTAAAAACCGAAAGAAAAAATCATCACTCCATCAAAATTTTAAAAAGTTTCAAATTCAACCAAGTCAACACAATATGTGTCCAAATCTCCTTCTGAAGTTCAGACATCGTCTAAAACACATATTCGAAAACTGGCTCTAAAATAAATTGCTACAGAAATCTGCAGAATGACTCGAGAAGTCCAACTCGGCTATTAGCACTACTTACAGATATGAAAGCCTGTCTTCAGACGAAGACACTGGCACATCTAAAATATCCCGTCCCAGCCAAAACCCGTGGTAGGACACAAGCATTTGGGGAACATTAGATTCCCACATTGATAATTCTGAACCATAAAATAACATGGAAAATGAAAGAATGATTTTTCCCTCCCTATAGTCAATTTTCCCCACCTCGACGTCGATGTTCCGTTAGCCCCTTCTTACGGGGTATACATTTCACAACTTGTTCGATATGCACGGGTATGTAGTTATGTTTCTGACTTCAACGACCGAAATCTTTGTCTCACTGAAAAACTTCTGCATCAAAGGTTTAGATATCATAAATTGATAAGAATATTCTCTAAATTTTATTATAGATACATTGACTTATTAGGAAAATATGGTTCTACATGCAGGGCTCTTATACAACAGAGCATTTCACATCCAAACTTCTATGGAAATATCATTTACAAAGCGCATAAATTCCAAAATTGTCCTTCCAAACTTATTAATCCGTTGAACAAACTTATTCATAAAGGATATATATACAGCATTGTTGTTAAATCTTTACATCTGGTTTTTGTCGGCAAAAATATTGATCATCTCCTAAATGCTTTACACAATAACTAAATTTAAACAATTTTACATATTGGCAGTATTTGGCATTGCACAATATCATATTCTTCTTACATAATTGATGATGTTCTATACGAAATCTATTTAAAAGTATTTCAATTGAAGTTTCGTATGTAAGAAGGCTTGATATCATAGTCAACGGAAATTATGTCCTTATCTAGCTGTCAGTAACTGCGAGCATTTGTCCGGACATTACCCTTGTGTATTGTCTTCATGTTTTATGTACTTCATTTTAAGGGTACTCGTCTTGATAAGTTGGACTTTTTTCTAGTTTAATTTTTACTGTGAGTCTTTTTGTGTGTTTATTTTTTAGCCATTCATAATACAAAGGGGAAGGGTTTGGATCCAAAAAAACGAGTTTAACCCCAACGCAATTTTTGCGCCTGTCCTAAGTCAGGAGTTAGTCATTGTCTTGTCCTTGTCTTCTTATAAAATTTTAGTTTCTCGATTTATTCATTTTTTTTTACCTTTTGGGGCCATTAGGGCTTGCTTTATGGTGTGAGGTTCCTGACTGTGTTAAAGACCTAACGGTGACCCCTAGATGCTTTGTTTTGGGTCGTTTAACCTGGATATGGGATGTTGTCGCCTTAACATTTACCCCATTTCCTTTCTTTTTCACATTATGTTCTGTATATTACCACCAATTAAATTTCAACCCAGTCTGAGTCAACTTAAAAACTTGACAGACCAAATGCCCCCCAATACATAATAATGGGTGATTCCAATGCACACAATCCATTGTAGGGCAGTTCTGCTTTGAATGACAGAGGTAAAAAGATTGAAGACATAATGTCGAAGGAAGGTTTATGTATCTTTAATGACGGTTCAATCACTTATTTACATCCTGGAAATGGGGCTTACTCAGCTATAGACCTAACTATAACTGACCAATCTCTGCTGTTGGATTTCTCCTGGAAAGTACACGATGACTTCTGTAGTAGTGATCACTTTCCCATCATTCTTCAGAATCTTTATTCTACCACTGGAGAAAAGCCACAACGCTTTAAACACCGGAAACACTAAGAAACAAGGACAACACATGAGTACTGGACAAAAAAAAATGAAGACACATATAAAGATGAACAACACGGACCCAGTAAAAGCTATGGGTGAGATCAGGTGTGTCAGTGCAGGTGTATCCTGCTTCTTATAAGACACCCATCGTGTTGAACATATCAACTCCGGTAATAAAGTCAAATCAGGTAAAGGAAAAGCAAACTTTGTTTGTGAAGGGAAAGATCCGGGAAATCCACAAGATCGTGATGTTGACCGTTAAACTTCTGTAGTGGTGACTTTAAGTTTTCGATTACATACTCTTGGTTAAGTAGTCTATTTGGAGGCAACCGAGCTCTAGGAAGGAAGTGCCTGTATCGACCACAAGCCTTTGAGTAGCGAATTAGTTATGAGATGTAAACTCCAAATACTGGTGCTTTGGAATGTCACTACAAAGAAAAGGGAAGTTGACTATTGGTAATTGAAGTCATCACGTTTATAATACAACCTATTTTGTAGCATACCTCTGTTATCAATTTCAAGATAAAGAAAAGAAACGAAGCCGATCTGGAAGTATCTGCAGTATCCTTAATTTAGAGCTCTTTTATGCGTGCTGCTTTAAACTAAGTATAACATGAAACAAAGTACGAAAAGTATTAAATTGGTCTTTCTTACGTTCAAAGCTGGACGACAACCTCCCATTTTAACATAATAAATCGAATGACCAATTTAATTTTCTGATTTGATCTGCAATGAAGAGACACAAGTTCTCGAAATGGTCATATTCAGAAACTAGTTTTATAAACGTTCGATGTTTTGTCATTTATTATCTCTGGGCAAATGCTTCTAATGATAGACTGTTAACCGAAGATTTTATCCACCCAGTAGCCAGGCACTTCGGTGGTGGCCCGAAAACCGAATGTATTTGGAAACTTTAGATATCCACATTTGTTTAATACATATTTCCCTCTTGCATAGCTCCGGCCTATTCTGATTTTCTTTTTTTTTTTGTATTCAGATCTTATTGTTTGATTATTCTTTTCAAGCTTCAACACATGTTTCAGTTTATGGATTTCAAAATGCTTTTATTTGATCTGCATTGAGGAGTCATGCTCATAGGCAAAAACATAATTCATGGTTACTTCAGTATTTTGTTATAAATTACACTGGGCTGACGCCTCTGATGGTGGACGGTAAGTCCCAGAGGGTATTTACCAACCCAAAAGCTTGTACTTCGGTGCTGGCCCGAAAACCGATTGTTTTTTTTTTCAACTTTCAATATTAAAATTCAAGAAAATTTTGTTTACAATTTTCGCGTTTTTCACTCTTACATAGCTCCGTCCTAAGCTGGTTTGCTGTTCTATTCAGTTCATTTTGTTAATTTGTTCTCTTTCAGCTTTTATATGTGTTTCGGTTCATGGATTCCTACATCATTGATTTTCATGCACTGAAGAGACAATAATTGCCGAAATGATCATATGCAGAAACTAAATTCATAGTAACTTCGGTATTTTGTAATTATGTAAGTAATACACACCTCCATTTTTTGTTAAAATTGAATTTGCCGGTTTGATATGGGCAGTCATTGATTTTAAGTACTATTAGCATTTATTTTTTGAAATACTAGCGTCGATAATCATTCTTAAATATAAAAGCGGCATAAAAATAATATTTGAAACAAACTGGAAATGTCGAATACATGATTTGCCATATATATACAACTGAAGATTCAGATGTCTAAAGGGAGCAGATAATAAGAATTTTTGGAGAAAACAAAACACAAGCCCAACTGCTTTTTTTAATTTTGAGTTAAAAGGTGTGATTCCTGACTTACACCTCTCTTAACTATAATTTTTTCTAGATCGGAGGATTTCACTAAAAAATGTTACTAACAAAAACAAAAATTTTGGCACTTTTTTTAACTAAAACTATAGAGGATAACGAAACGAAGCACTAGATCTACATTTAACTAGTCTGACGCGGAGGGTCAGTTTGAGGTATTTTCATAACTTGGTGTTCTTCGTCTGTCCGCAAGATTTGCACATTTTCACCATGTCGTCTAGCTGAAACATATGAAGCGAACTGACCAAATCTTTAAGGTAATAATGTACAGAAGTCCTTAACACAAATATTTTTCCGATCCGATAAAAAGATGACCAGCAGAGCAAAACAAAATTTAATATGGGAATAACGGGAAACACCATTTTCATCAACTGCTCTGAGACTAATGATGTATGGTCGGTGTTTTGCCATCATAAATTTCTAAGAACCCTAATGCAAATTACACAAAACATTACAAATGGCAGGCCATAATAAATTATTTCCTAGATTCCCATCCTTTTTTTTCATATTTGGGTTGTGCGTGCGAATTTTATTTCATTTTTTATGAGACTTTGCGTAAAATGCAGTCATATCAAAAGAAATTGCACAAATGACATAACAATCAAAATATTTTTATTGAGGCAGGAGAAAAAAAATCGTGACAGGCGGGGATGAGAATCTAGGATATTTTTTTTATTATGGCTGAGAGGAACCTTTTCGAAAATTTTTCATGCAAAACGAATGGCCGCAAACATCATTTTCACTATCTGCTCTGAACTAAAAGGAACAAATTTAACCAAACTGTACTGGATGATGTAAATTATGTCATTAATAAAAATCACTTATTTCGTGACCCCGGCAAAATCATAGATAAGTATTGGATTTTTAGAGAAAATCTTTTTCATCTCTGCTGATACCACTGAAGCAAATAAGATAAAACTGTGCAGGAATGATGTATGAAAGATTCGTTAAAAAGATTTTTTACTTTGTTTTAATGCGACAAAGACATAAAATAATTTGTGGTCACGGAGTTAGTAGTCCACCTGTATTGGGTTTTATTCGTATGTTTTGTATACTATAGGGAAACGGCATAGATAAATGGGAGGTTTAGGTAACCATAAAACGGTTTAAACCTACTACTGGCTTTTGTTAGTGCCTGTATCAGGTCTGGCTTTCCCGAGTTCCTATCGTTGTCTACGTTTGTCTTTTGTCTTATACGTGTTTTTCCTGTGTAGTTCCCTGGCAGATTGTGGCATGTAATTATAATTTTCAGCCCTATGATCTATTTTTTTTTACATTTAACATTAGGAGCTATATGAAAATATCCTCTTTTGCTTTGTTCCTTCTGTATTATACTGCCATTTTTTCATTACTGGCTCTGAAAATTGGGATGTAAATTTAACTACACTGAACTGGAATGACGTCTCGGTGGTTCTTTACAAAAATTGCATATTCTTGTAAAGAAAACTGGCCAAAATTGTTGGTATCATTTCAATGAATAAGTTAAAATTACCTTAATTTAATTGTGCTACTTTTACCTGAGTAGAACATACAGACTGATCAATGCTAATAATATATTCACAGACAGATTTAAATCTTTTTCAATTAATTTCTGCGCTTCTATTCATATACTTGTACATAAAGTGAAACCAAATAAAGCATAAGTTTTTAGGCTTACGCTTCTACAAACGATTTAGAAGCGAATTATTATCTTATCAAAAGCACATTACTATATTCAGAGAATTCATCAGAATGCTTATTAACGCCAAGTTTTCTTATATTCGACTTGATGAGTGCCCTGTGTTTGTTTATATGTAGTAATCGTCCACTAGCTGAAGACACTAGTGCTTATGTCGGGGAAAGGATGATGGTGATTGTAAGAGAACTTTGCCAGTTTTATAAATGTTTGTTGACAATCCCGCACCTATGACCAATGAAGACATGGATGCAGCGTTGCTCGACAATTAGCAAAGAATTGCTCAAACCGGTGCTAGGGGCCGCCTTGAACTTATTATGAGGTATGAGCAAAGCTCATTGTTGAAGGCCTCATGGTGATTTCAAGATGAAAAACAACAATAAAAGCGTTGATCCTTTGCTTGTTTTACCATGTATTTGTAGAGACGTTGACTCATGTACATTTACTCCATATCCTTTCATTCACCATTTACGACTTGGGTTTGTCTCTCCTGCAGTGTGGAGTCCGTTAAACGATTCCCCATGCGAGAGATGTTTACTCTCTATATATTTCATTCATGGTGTACTTGTGCGTGAGAGAATTTCTCATATGGATATACTATACATACTTTCAATTTTGTAATTTCGAAATCAAAGCTCATTGTTGAAGGCCTCATGGTGACTTCAAGATGAAGAACAATAATAAAAGCGTTGTTCCTTCGCTTGTTTTTATCATGTATTTGTAGAGACTTTGTCTCATGTGCATTTACTCCAAATCCTTTCATTCACCATTTATTACTATTACAATATTCTAAATAAGTTTGTATTAAACGAGCTTTTAAAAATAGTTTTTATCACTTTCATGGTCTTTCAAAAATGAAGTAAGATTTAAATGGTTCCATTTTAATTTTTTCATCATGTTTCTTTGAAAAAAGGAGACTTCAATATGAAGTGCACAATTCATACCCTCGGTAGTTTTCAGGAAATTAAACAAAGTTTAGTTGCCAAAACGACACTAAAATGTTGTCCGACAAGAGATTCGGTGTCTTAATCATATCACATGTCAAGAATGCGGTAAATATTCCTTGTTCTACTTTGTTACATCAATTCAAGCGGAGACCTAACTAATTAATTCCCGAAGGGTTTGGTAAAGAGTTGTAATGTATTTATGTATTTGTAGCCGGACTGACCTAACAATCAACTCTAGCGAGATTTGAACACTCGACTTTCTTGTTAGTCAGTGGCACAAGAAAGGAAAGATACAAAACAGCCTGATACCAACTTGTCACTCTTTTGGGACAAGGGTGAAACACGACAACGAAAATGAAGAACACCATAAAAATTAAACAGAATGTAAACCGGCATGTTGGAATCACAGGGGGGTACTCTAAATTTTTTCCTGTACTTAGGCTGGTACTATTTTTTGGGTGTTTCGCGAAAGGATACGGAGTAAATGAACATGAGACCATAACACATATGAGAACTCCAACTGCAATAATTTTAATGGGTGTATGGCCATTTCGGAAATTTATTCCTCATCAGCAGCACTAGAACTTAAACAAAGGAAATCCATAATTTCAAAAAATGTTTATAATTCATAAAACCAAACGAAATCCGAACAATCAGTTATATCAAATATAGCTAAGGACAAAACTACGATGGAGGGAGTTAATCCTTCGGTTTTAGAATTTACATAAATTTAGATAATAGTAATTATTTGGGTGTAAATTTCCAAATTTTGCTATTATTGGGGGTTTAAAAAACTCCAAGCTATTTTTTTGGGGGGGATTAGAAAAATTATTAGCTATTTTTTGGGGGGTATTATGATTTTAAAATTTTTTTTGGGGGGTAGGCAAAATGTCATATTTTTGGGTGTTTTGTTTGCATATAAAATCAAGAAATATACCATGGAAAAACACATGAGGTTTTCTCAAATGATAAAGTTGATTGATTTGTCAGCATTACACTGATTACATTGATCTATTAACTAATTTCATAAGATGTTAAACAGGAAACTTTAAAATTTTATCAATGTAATTTCTTTTTTCTTTTTTTTTATGTTAAAATGCCACAATTATTTTTTGAGGGGTTATTTTTCTTCCATATTTTTTGGGGGTCAATTATTTAAGCAACTATTTTTTGGGGTGATTTGAAAAAGAACTATTTTTTGGGGTAGTCTGGAAAAGGTGCTATTTTTTGGGGGTTAAGATTTTTTTCCGGTGAGCCTAGGTACAGATGATAATGGAGAGTACCCCCTCCCCCTCCCGGGTTGCAATTTGGGTATGAAATAAATAAGATTTAATGATATGACATTTATTTGGTATAAAAATAAATTAACAATGAATGACAATGATCATGATAATGAAATGACAAAAAACCACATGAAAAATGTGTAAAGTAAAATGAATAAGGGAGATGTGACATCTTAGACATTGTACTGAATGTAAGAAATATTGATTGCCAAAAAGTGATGTACCCAATTTTGAGTTCTAGTTTTTAACCCCATGTTTAGCCAAATAAGAAGAGTGGACCAGACGACTATATAATAAGAAAGTCAACAGCTTGGCTGTTGTGATAAATATATTAGCCGTTTACCTTCATGAAAGGTATGAATCTGCACAAGGTTAAACATTTCCTCATAAATTTCTATAATAAACCAATATTGACATCGGAATGGCGATTTGACAAACTCTAATATTGTAACTATTTTATAATCCAAATAGATAAGTATAATTAAACTTCATTTTAGTAAATACATTCAAAACATAAAACAAACCTTTCAGTCTGTAAGCAACAGGGAATGAAAATTGATTTTGTTGAACACAGATTTTAAACGGGAATAATTTACAAGATCACTAATGCTCCTACCACATTCCTCCCCACTTAAAGATCAAATGTACTCATTTGATCTATAAAATTAACAAAAAAGGTCAGATCAAATTTGTAAAAGTTTTAGTGATATTAAAGTTAAAATTAACTGAATTATTTTATCAATTATTAGAAAAAAAACTATATCATATATGAAAAACAAATTTAAAGATAAAATATATATTTACAATGTCAATACTAAATCAAATTATATAGAAGTGTTACTTTTCTTCATATGTTTTATTGCGGATTACTGTCCTTGTCATAGTTGTTGTGTCCATTCCATGATTGAAGCTAAGTTTTTCATCACAGTTTTTCATAATGCTTATCTTCAATGAAATAATCATTTACACTTTCAGCGATTTTACGTCTTTTCACCTGTTCATCCTCTCTTTCAATTCCACGTCTTTTTACAGAACAGATTCGGCTCGTATTTCTACGGCGGCAAGTCTCTCTGCTGAGGTACCAAGCGGTATGGTAGAACATCTTTAGTATCAATGTAATTCTTGTTTGGTACGACTATTTCATGGTATATGTTGTCCGCTTTGTGGCTGTCTTTTACATGTTTCTTTATGTCAGTCTCCTTTGTCCGTGACAGTTTACACAGATTGCAAACATAGATTTTTACAGTGAATGAATGTATCCTTCCGAAATGTGTTTTGTACTTCTTAAATGTTACGAAATATTCTGTTTGACCACACTCTGGTACATTACAATAAGATCCTGTGGGCGGCCATAGTTCTCCCATACGCTCATCTTTAAACGACTGGTATTCAATTTCATCAACCATTAATTCTAACTAAGTCAGTTGTAAAATATATCTTATATATTAAAAAACAAATCAATATAATCAGTGTTTTTGTGATTTTGTACGGGCCCTTTTACAACATCAAAAATAGCAGTGTTTTAGTAAAACTATTGAGAAAAAATAATTTTCGGTTTTACTGTACGGCCATATCTACATGTAGTTTTTACATGTAGAGCTTCAACTTTGTTTTCTGGGTCTGTTGTCTGTGAATTTTCGCTGTTAGAATCTAATGGGACGTTTTCGAACAAGTTATCACTCATTTGTGTTTTTCTATTGATTTTCTCCAATTTAAAGGTTCCGTTTTACATAAATATGGTTTCAGGTGATCTACATGTACAAAAACAGGTTTTGATTTCTCATTTTTTTTTTTGTATTTTGTATATAAGATCTGTAATTGTCTTTATAACTAAGTATGGTCCTGTCCAGCCTAATCCAAGTTTTTTATTTGCATCTGGAGGGTACCATCTCCATCTCCATTTTCAGAAAATGATCTTTAATTTTCAAGTTTTTGTCATATGTTTCTTTGTGTCTTGAAGCACTTATTTCTAATTGTTTATGTGCAGTTTCGAAAGCTGTATTAAATGCTTCTTGTATCCATTCTAAGTACGCAATTTCACATGATGGGTTCTCTTTTTGTGGAAGTGGAAATATTATATTAATTGGACATCGCATCTCATGTCCTAACAGTAATAAATCTGGTGTTCATTTTGTTCTTTCATACTGTGTAGATCGGTAAGGCATTGTAACAAAATCCCAGTCGTCTCTTTGTTCATTTACAAATGAAGATAGTATGTCTTGTAGTGTTCTATAGGTGCATTCGACTATACCATCTGACTGTCGATGGTAAGGGCATGTTCTTGTTTTATCTATACAAAGTTTGTTACAAATTGCAGCAAGTAAATCAGATTCAAACTCTCGTCCCTGATCTGTGAGAATTTGATATGGACAGCCAAATCTACAAATGAATTCTAAAACAACTTTGTCTGCTACTGTGATAGCTTTATGGGTTGACAATGCATATGTATCTGTCCATTTTATAAAATAATTTTCTAATACCATGATATACTCATTGCCATTCCTAGTAAGAGGAAGAGGACCCATTATATCTATAGCAATACGATGAAAGGGGCACTGGGTTTACTTGTGTTTAAAGGCGAATTTCCTTTCCCAGGACCAGGCTTTCGTTTTGCACATAAGTCACAATTTTGACACCATCGTCCTATAGAATCTGACATGTTAGGCCAACAAAATTTTCGTTTTATTATTTCTAATGTTCTGTCTCTTCCAAAATGAGGAGCCGCCGTGCGCCGTCCCGGCTTATGAATAGGCCCACAGCATCTTCTGAGCTTGGAGTATGAGTCTTCCTAACAGAGGACCCTGAGGGAACCCCGGGATATAGAAATAGGACCTAGTATCTCCGGCTTGCGGGGTGTGACCCCTCCTAAACGGGGGCTGACCCCGAGGGTACCGGGATATAGAAATAGGACCCATTCCGTGGTTGTGCGGGGTTAATAAATACACAACCCATCTTTCGGATGGGATGTAAACTCAGGTCAACGTGTTGGAAGAAATGCCACGCTTCCTGCACGTTAAAGAACCCTTGTAGCAAGCTTTTTTTGAGTGGTCCGTAGGTGATCGGCTACAAGGCTAAATTCTCCACCCTTTTCGATTTCACCCTACTTTTCGAGTGGCAGTCGGAATTTCCGTCCCATGACACTTTCCATAGCCCAAAGTGATTATTTATTAACAAACTTGTTCTCGTCTAGATATAGCTGAAATATTGCTGAGTAGACGTTAAACAATATTCAATCAATCAATCAATCAATCCAAAATGAGAAGAGGATTTACCACACGGAAGTTCTTGAAAAATGAGCTTTCTAATTTCTTTTGGGGCTACCAGTTGAAAAAATATACCATTATTATCACGCTCAAAAAATTGTATAAAATACCATCATTTAGTACTAATGATTTCCAAAGTCCAAAAAGAATTTTTATTTTTTGTGATTTCTCTTCAATACTTGACTTTGATGGTTTATTTTCATTTGTTCGTTTAAGTTGTATTTCTTTTTCAATAATTTCTCTTTGTTTAATTGCTGTTCTCCTAAGGGGAACTTTGATTGGTTTTGAATCACCTGTATTTATGAAATGTGTTGCTTTATCAGTTCGACCAAAAACACAATCAGGACCAACAAAAATATCTTTGTTCTCATGTCAAAGGGAAGCAAACATTTCTTTCTCTTCATTTGTTACTTTTGGGGATACATTTTTGAGCTGTGGTTTTAGATTACCTGGTAAATCGTTTATTTCTGAAATAGTATTAATCTGATTATTTTGTTCAGTGCCTGTAAACTTTGATTGACAATCTTGAAATGTGATCAATGATGGTCAGATTTGCTATGTTTTCCCCTTGTTTCAGTTTAACCGGTGTTGAATTAAGATTCATTGTAAATACATGAATTTTTTTTCTGTAGCTACAAGACTCTTGGCAACAATAAGGCTTTTTGATTTTACCCGATCTACTGGTTCAATAAAGCCTACTCTATTTTGTTATTGGTCAATTTGTTGTCCCTCTATGATTTTTTCAGTTAATGGTGGAATTGAAACTTTTGAACTAATTTGTATTCTAGAGCATTGTGAACTTTTTTCTTTGTGTAAAGGGATATTCTGGTCATATGTTCTGAAAGTTTGACTTTTTATTTGAATATCAATGTAATTGTTTATTAAGAAATCCATTCCTAGTATACCAGAGGATTCTTTTATGTCAGCTACTATCATTTCTTGTTCTATAGAAAATGAGCCTATCTGAACATTTACAAAACATTTACCTTTAACTTGAAGTTTATTGCCATTTGCAGTTGTAAATGTGCTACCTAGTTTGCCTAGCTCTTGATTTAGTTTTAATTTATCAAAAGTTTCATATGATATTAGAGATACAGGTGAGCCAGTATCAATAAGGAACTTTGTGTAGACCTGATTAACCTGACAATGAAGAAAAAGGCATGTCTTGTTAACTGTGTTAATTTTAAAATTTTCAGTTTGTTTTGAAAAATTAGAACTGGTATTTTGCCTTGGCCTATTTTACTTTTGGCAGCTGAACTATTGGCCTCTAACCCAGCTGTTGGTCGTTTCCCTGCTGGTTTGTTGGACATTCATAATGAAAATGCCCGATTTCACCACATTTATAACCTTTTTAATCTGGCCTGTAATTTCTATTTCTGGTATATCGCCCATTTCCTCTGCCATTAAATCTTGAAAAACCTCTATAGTTTCTGTTTGATTCCCTATTCGGAGGTCTGGCAATTCGACTTTCATTATTAGTAATTGTACTTATTTTTTCATCGATTAGCTTAGCTACTTTATTAACAATTGATTACTCTAATTGTGAAATTCTACTCTCTGTTTCTTTTTCTTTAATTGTTTTAATAGGAGCAGTAGTTTCAGGATCATTTAAGCTAGGCTTTCTTATATAATTTTGAGGATTAGTGAAAGCTTCATATTCAATAGCATATGATATAGCAGAGTGTAATATTTTTGCTCGCTGAAATTGAACATGTTTTTGAAGAATTATTCAAACCTCTGCTGAATTTATTTATAAGCACTTTTTCTAACATATCTGAATCTTGTTTCTCATTAGGGAATGCTAAATAACCAAACATCCTTAATGCTTGTCCATATTCAGATAATGATTCATTCTTATTTTGTCTTCTTGACTCAAATTCACATGTGTACGCAGCCTCACACTCTTTTGGGTTAAATCTATGAGCTAAACAATCTCTTACTTTTTCATAATTTTGAAGGTCATATTTACTTAATGTACTTACTTTTTTGAGCTGAACCTCTTAAGCTCATAACAATTTGTTCAGCTTTTTCTAAGTCATTCCATTCTGAGACCTGTTCAAAATGAACTATATAGTCTTTCCAGCCTATGCTTACATCATCAAATGTCTGTGGTTCTTTTTCTTTTCTAGTTATGTTTTGCTTTTCATGTAAAGATCTATACTGATTTGGGGATTTTATTGAACCATCTTTATTTCTTCTTAAATCAGCATAAGGAGTACTATAATGACTGAAAGTTTTTTTTTGTGTACATTCTTAGAATGTCTACTACCAAGCTGATTATCATAGGAAGTATTGTACCTATAATCATGGCATTTTCTATCAAAATGTTTATCTTTTGGGGTTTTGATATCAGCATCATCATAAAGTTCATTACTTGATGTAAAATCAACATTTCTTTTTATTTGACTTTTAGATCTTAAACCTACATCATGTCTTGAAAGTCCTGGGTGACCTATCAAGTGTTTCTGACAATGTAAAATAATGTTTATATGAAGGTGACTTTTTAGTTTTTCTTGGGCTATAAGGGTAAAATTCAAATTTTAGACTATCCTTATTTTTTCTAAATTGTAATCTTTACAAATATTACTTATTCCTGTATTCTGGCTTTCGTCCATTTCTTCTTTAGGCATATAATATGCCATTTTAACACTTTATCAACAGGCAATTTCTAATAGTCACGGCACCAAATATGTAGCCAGACTGCCCTAACAATCAACCCGAGCGAGATTTGAACACTAGACTTTCTTGTTAGTCAGTGGCACAACCCAGGAACGATACAAAACAGCATGATACCAACTTGTCACTCTTTAGGGACAAGGGTGAAACACGACAACGAAAACGAAGACCAAGCTTTACTGAACACCATAAAACTTCAACAGAATGTAAACCAGCATGTTGGAATTCGGGTGTGAAATAAACAAGATTTAATGATATGATATTTATTTTGTACCAAAATAAATTAACAATGAATGACAATGATCATGACTATGAAATGACAAAAAATACTAGAAAAATAATCTAGTTAAACATGAAAAATATGTAAAGTAACATGAATAAGGGAGATGTGACACCTTAAATAAATCCTAGACATTGTACTGAATGTAAGAAATATTGATTGCCAAAAAATGATCTACCCAATTTTGAGTTCTGGTTTTTAACCCCATGTTTAGCCAAATAAGAAAGAGTGTTGTCACTATTTTATACTCCAAATAGATAAGTATAATTAAACTTCATTTTAGTAAATACGAATTAAAAATACATTCAAAACATAAAATAAGCAACAGAAAATGAACATTGATTTTGTTGAACACATTTTTTAAAGGGGAATAATTTACAAGATAACTCTAATGCTCCTGCCACATATTTAAGTAGGCATCAGCTGTATCAGTGCCATAAGCGTGTAAAATCTCCAGGTTACTGGATCCTAAAATAAATCTAATGGATTCATGTAGAAGATCCTTTCGAAAACAACGTAACTAATTCGTATCCAATGAAAGTAACGTCCCTGTTTTTCAGGCTTTTTTGTAAGTTTTTGGCAATCTTAAATAATATTTTCATAATAATGAGAATGAGAAATGCCCTTCTTTAAAGCTGTGTGCGAGTCATGCCGTATATAGATATATCGTTCCTCTCTTTGTTTACGTTTGTACAGTTTCTCTTTACTTTGTGGCATGTGGCTATGTTTTTCGGTCATTGTAGGTGTTTCCTGTTATCTTTTTTATTCTATATCAAACGATTATATCTTCTATAAATTTTTTCAAAATATTTAATAATTTATGTTATGTAAAAGTTTGGATGTGGCAGTGAAATTGTATTCATTAAAGTAGAATAGACGCGTGCGAACCGAATTGTGTAGTTGTTCCAGTTTAAATTTAATCAAATTATGATGAACCGTCGTATGATGAAAAATCTTAGCTATCAAACAATGGCAGTAGAACACAGAAGGAAAAAATGAGTGGAATCCACAAAAATCGAAGTCCAAAGACATGGCAAAACGAAAACACAGATAACAATGACGTTGGACACAGAAAACAATGACGTTAGACAGATACAAAGCATAGAAATAGAAAACACAACATTCAAAAAACAAGGCACTTACAGTGTAAACTCCAGTGAAACTGAGAGTGACATCAGGTGCTCCGGAAGGTTAAGCATGTCCTGCTCTGTTAACTGCACCCGTCACACTGTAAGTGAGTCAATCTTGGAAAATGTCAAAATCGGTAGTCAAATCCGGGAAGACGTGAATCTAGCTGAAAATGTCCGCTTTCATTTGGGATACTGACACGTTATATTCTATTTGGAACCTTGCAATAAGTCCCCGAGGGTATTCACCAGCCCAGTAGTTAGTACCTCGGTGCTGACCCGAAAGCCGATTTTATTTGGAACCTTGCAATATCTAATTTTTCGTAAATTTTGTTGAAAACTAAGGCGTATCTCCCTCATGCAAAGCTCTGTCCTTAGCTGATTTTGGCTTTACATTTTGATCATTTTGGTTATTTGTTCTCTACCAGTTTTTGAACATCTTTGAGTTTATGGTCTTCGAAATGTTTATATTTTATCTGCACTGAAGAGACATAACTTGTCGAAATGCACATATGCAGAAAATAAATTCACAGCAACTTCGGTATTTAGTTATCTTTCAGTGATGTTATGATTGAACAAAAAAATCGGTTGAACAACATACGAAACTGGTCTGTTTACCTAAAATTACTTGAGAGTGTGCTTTGTCCTAAACTTCGAAAGTAATATGAGTCAGATTTTTTTATGTTTTTCATCATTTTAATTTACAGCTTACTTATTTATTATTATCATTATCACACTGTAACAGCATTAAAAATTTCGACTTTTCCTCACACTATACTATTATTCCTCATGAACAATTAAAATCTCGGGTGAAAGGTTTAATTTACAGATGTCTTTCACGTTAGAACGGTCAACGAAGATATAGGTACATTGTCGTAGGTAGAAAACAAGCCTACTTTGTGAAAAATGACTCCGAATCGGGGAAAGAATATACAGAGGAAGAAGTGATTAAAATGTTAGAGTGGCGATCGGCAATATATTTGTCCAGTTTGGAGGACTTATTTTTCAGCAGACTCTCGGAATTCATATGGGCACAAGCTGTGCGCCTCTCCTAGCGGATCTGTCTCTCCAGTCTTATGAGGTTGAATTCATCGAAGGACTTCTTAAATAAAGATAAAAAAAACTGGCCCAATCTTTCAAATTTAGCTTCCGTTATTTAGATGATATTTTGTCACTAAATACCCCTCGCTTTGGTGATTTTCTTCATCTGATCTTTCCAAAAGAGCTCGAAATTTAGGATGCTACAGACACTTCCACACCGGCCTCATTCTTAACCTTCATCTTGAAATTTACGACAGAGGTAGACTTCAAACTAAGCTGTACGACAAATGCGATGATTTCTCTTTTACAATAGTCAACTTTTCCCCTTTCTTTGTAGCAACATTCCAACAGCGCCGGCATACGGAGTTTACATCTTCCAGCTCATTCGCTATTCAAAAGCCTGTATTCGATACAGTCATTTCATTGATAGAGCGCAGTTGCTCACAAATAGGCTAAAATTCAACAAGGGTATGTTGCCAAAAACTTGAAGTCATCCCTCCAGAAGTTTTACGGTCGACATCACCGCTATGGAAGCTATGGAATATCTGTTTCCCAGAAGACAACAGATCTTTCCCTTTAAAGCTTAATTGTTGCTTACCACCGGATTTGACATGTTCAACACGGCGGATGTCTTATAAGAAGCAGGAGATGCTTATTCTACCGTTGCACCTGATCTCTCCCATGGTATTTATTGGGTCCGTGTTGTTCATCTTTGTGTTTGTGTGTGTCTTCATTTTTCTTTTCTTTGCCGTACTCATGTTGTGTCTCTGTTTCTTTGTTGTTTTCGATGTAGCCATTGTGTTGGGATTATTCGTTTTGATTGACGGTTCGGTTCTCACTAACCTTATTTATCCCAGTGCACTTATTAATTGGAGAGATAGATCGTGGTAAAAAAAGTTATTAGGAGTGAAATAAATTATTACTGACATATTTACTTTGCTAGAAACAACTTCTGAGAGTAAGGTTCCTGGATGGAATTCCAAAAAATAAGTGGTCTTCGAAACATTCAGTATATTCACCACAATTGGAATCAAATACTTTTGAAATCAAATTGGTGTAAATATATGTTCTAAACTAAAGGAACTATTATGATATGGTAATTTTTTTTTTAAAAAAGAGTGGTCTTTGAGACTTTTAAAAAAGTACTAAATACGAATCTAATATTTTTTATGAAAGTGTTTGTCCTAAACTAAACACACCATTTTAGATTGGTTGCCAGATAGAATTCCTAAATATAAGTGCTCTTCGAGACTATTGGGAAATTTATGAAAATTTGAATCAAATATTTTTGAAATCCAATTTATTAAAATGTTTGCCATAAACTAAACATATAAGTTAGGTACAGTTGCGAGGTAGAATTTTAAAAAAAAATGGAACCAATTTTTAGAATCAAGATTTCAGAATTTCGTTTTTTATCCAACACTTGCCAGAATATAAGATTATATGCCAAAATTAAACAAAAATATATGTGTGACTTTAATATTTTCAGGAAATTAACCAAAGAGCTTTAATCACCTTCAGACTTTATGCAACAAATCTGCAACCAAATTAAAACACCAAATCCAAAATTGTAAGAAAAGTTCGTGACACATGCCACTTGTTTTGAAATCAACATCTTTGGGTTTTGTCAAAATTGAGGTCTTGGAGCCTCTTGTGTGACAAAGATAAAGATAAAAAAATCCGAAACAATTGTTCAATAAAATTATATCCCTAAATCCAAAACTGACGGAGGAGTTCGCGTCAAATGCATGTGTAAAAATCGATATCTTGGTTCCTCTTGTTTGCATTAACACCAATATCAAATCAAAAAGCTTATGGAGTATCTGCAGTATATATGCATAAATTTTATGACAACGTTAAGCAGAAACTACTCAACCAGTTTGCAATAAACTCAGTTACAGTTGTACTTGGGCGATCACCAACAAAAAGGTCCCTACCTTATGCAAAATGGTCACCATTTGAGGACATTGTTTCACGTTAGACCATACAGCCATCATAAACTATTTCTATGTCACCAAAGACAAAATTTACGAGGGAAGGAGGAAAACACAATGCATTGTGTTTACAGTAATACAGCGATTCATAGTTTTTAAGTGATATGAAAATTAAGTATTTAATCTTTTTTTATTAACCGGGTTTTCCGTCGAAAAAAATCCGGTTATTAAATTGGTGAAAATGGCGGGCGGGCGGGCGGCTGCCAAATGAGTACATCATTTGTCAGGAGCAAATCTCCAACAGTATTTGAGAAAGGAAGTTTTTATTTTGCAAATCAATTGTACATATATCAAAGGTGTGCATGGTACTTTGATTTTGATTTTTGATCATTTATGTCAAAAATATCAGTTGTTGAACTTAGTCACTTTTACGACAATTTTTTAACAATAGGGCACCCGCTCTGTCCGGAGCAAGTCTACTACAGTATTTGAGACAGGAAGTTTTTATTTTGCAGATCAATTGTACATATATCAAAGGTGTCCATGGTTCTTTGATTTTAATTTTTACATTGTAATCATTTATGTCAAAAATTTCAGTTGTTGAACTCAGTCATTTTTACATCAAATTTCTAACAATAGGGTCCCCCCTTTTTCTGGAGAATACTATAGTATTTGAGACAGGAAATTTTTATTTGGCAGATCAATTGTACATATATCAAAGACGTGCATGGTAATTTGATTTTGATTTTTTATTATTTATCTCAAAAATATCAGTTGTTGAACTTAGTCATTTTTAAGTCAAATTTGTAATGGTAGCGTCCCCCCTATGTCCGGAGCAAATCTCCTACAGTACTTGAGACAGGAAGATTTACCTTGCAGAACAATTGTACATTTAAAGGTGTGCATTGTACTTTGATTTTGATTTTTGATAATTTATGTCAAAAATATCAGTTGTTGAACTTAGTCATTTTTACGTCAGATTTGTAACAGTAGGGTACCCTCTTTGTCCGGAGCAAATCTCCTACAGTATTCCAGACAGGAAGTTTTTATTATGCAGAAAACAATTGTACATATATCAAACGTGTGCATGGTACTTTGATTTGATTTTTGATAATTTATATCAAAAATATCAGTTGTTGAACTTAGTCATTTTTACGCCACATTTTTAACAATAGGGTACCCCCTTTGTCCGGAGTTAAACTACTACAGTATTTGAGACAGGAAGTTTTTATTTTTTAGATCATTTGTACATATATCAAAGGTGTGCATGGTACTTTGATTTTGATTTTTGATAATTTATGTCAAAAATATCAGTAGTTGAACTTAGTCATTTTACGTCAAATATTTAACAATAGTGTGTCCCATTTGTCTAGAACAAATATCCAACAGTTTAATAGACAGTAAGTTTTTATAATGCAGATCCTTTGTACCTGTGTCAGAGGTGTACACAGTACTTTTATTTTCATTTTTTTATTAAAATCCACGTTGCTGAACTTTCAGAAATAGGCTACTTTGATGGAAGGCTTACAGTGAAAATTAATGAAAATTATAAGTACATTTCAGATATTCAGGGTCAACCCATGTGTAAGATATACTGTCCATGTAAAAGAAAACCAGGTTTGCTGTTACATTGACAGCTTTCCTCTTGTTATTTTTCTCATATATCTTCAATGTCAAATTTAAGATATTTTTGTTTGATATAAGGCAGAACATTTGAGCTGTAACTCTTCAAATTCTATTAAGGTATCTGCCGCGTTATACTTTTTTCGTATTTTTTTTTTAATTTTATTTTTATTTATTCTATGCACTGTCACTTATTTGCCTTATACTTCGAATTCCATTTCGAATAGCAGTAAGGTCAATCAATATAACAAGACTAATAACCACAACCAGAACCGATACTCCAACGAATCCTATACTTTCTGATGACTTCCGGTTATCACTTGCACTTCTCCACCTGTGCAATCTTGACGACAGCAGATTTCGTCTAAGGTCTTCTAGTCGTGGTTTCAAAATTTTCATCCATTCTTCTCTTGTGTGTTTTGGTTTTTCTCCGTGCGCCCAAAACTTCACCTTCCTCAGGTAAACACAATCACAAGGGCACAGCTCTATAATATATTAAACAAATTTATATGTATAATAATATATGTTATGCAAAGACCTTAAATAAAATTGTATAAACAATATTATAATGGTAAAAAAAAAGACACAGACATTTCCAGTTTCGTTTTTAAGACCATGATTACTCCGGATTTCCTAAAGACTGGTTGCCAACCTCAGATGGGACTTGATAATTTATAGTTTGTATTTTGTTTCGCTAGTTGGTTGGAAATGTTTCTCGTTCATAAATATAAAGATAAATGACACCTTTATCTAATGATGAAACTTAAATTATGTGGAAAACAAAATTGATTTACTGTGCTCTCAATGCACAGCGAGCGCATTAAAATGCGTTTTTCCGTAGAGGTCATTTTTCATTTTTTCAGAAACGTCCCAGCACCTGTATTAGTCACCTTTGTTTCCCATCTTTGTGATTGTTCTTGTTTATTTATTGCTAAATTTTTACCTTTTAATTGTAGCCTACTTTGCCATTTTTTTCTTCTTTTTACAAAAATGTGTTATATGTTGTTGTTTCTGAATGTATACGATATTCATTTACAATTTTTTCAAAAATGCATGAAAATTATTTTGCATTCAGATTTTAACACATATTAATGTTCATTTAGACAAAGATAAGAAAATAATTTCGTTATTTTGCTTCCAAACAATGTAATTACAGAGAAATCAATATTAAAATGTGCATGTTTGGTGCAATGTTATCAGTAAACAAATACCAAACACGTACTTTTTAAATTTAGTTTTAGGCTACTCCTATACTTTACAGTATAAAATTTTGGACTGACGGTTCGGTTCTCACTTCTTTTACTCTATATTCGATCTTAAATTAACCAAATGAATATAATTATTAATCAGAATATTTGGGAAAGGCGTTTTTGGAATCTTCGTGATAACAGAAAGAACATAGGAAATAACCGTTGGCAAAATTGATTGGACACAGTGTATCATTTCACAAGGAATCTGAATGAACGCCGATTGTTAAAGTTGTGCCTCGATTCCCCAAAATAATGTTATTTACAAAAACTGGCATATGATGACATAAACAATGTTTTTTATTTACAATTTGAGTCCGTATAAATGGTGTATTGTTGTCCTGTAACAGTGTTTGTAAATGTGTTTTGGATATAAGAAGCTCTGCTACAAGCACAGTTACTTCTACCTGTAGCATCTAATTATGGATTTAGGCTTTTTAATTATCTTAAATGAATCAAGTATAAAAACATATATAATAGTTAACACCTACAATGGCGGAAAACTACAATCACATGCAAAAGTTTACAAGCGAAATGCACTAAAAAAGTAATGAAGACAGGAAACAAACATAAAATATAAGTCATTTGTTCAGAGAACAAATGTAGGTCTACCCGAAGAAAATTTTTAGCAAAGTCTCGTAATAAGTGTTTTGGCTTGATGAAACAGAAAAATTTTCTTCATAACATGTCATCAGCCATCTCTTACAGTTTACGAGTTAAATCATTGAACAAAAAAATTTAAATCGTTAACAAAATTGTATTTTGTAAAACTGAACATTTTCCCTATAACATGTCATTAGCCATCTCTTTCGGTTTACGGGTTAAATCATTTATCACGAAAAAAATCTATGGTTGCTAAGGATTTCATTGTGTTGCTAAGATTGTGATGTGATATTGTAGGTAATATAAAGCCGAACGTTTTCGCAATTCAAAGTTTTTTACTATCTCTTACAGTTTTTGAGATATAAGCAAGAAACCTCAATTTTGGACCTGGAAAACAGTTTTCGTATCCTAAGTCCATAACGCTTGGTCCAATAATTTTTGACCCAATATATTAAATGTAGATCTTGATAAAATACACATGTATTACATGTATTACATGTTATCAACTATCTATCACAGTTTCCAAGATATACTAAAAAATATATGGTTGCTAAGGATTTCATTATGTTGCTAAGGACTTGGAATTTTTTCCTTGATGTCATTTTATAGGTCATATTAAACTGAACA
>MJUU01044071.1:0-37040 GCA_002080025.1 Modiolus philippinarum | reverse complement strand
AAATTTACAGATAAAATTTATCCTGCAGAACTAACTTTAAATAAATCCAATAGCAGCAGTGATTATACTCCTTTTCTTGATCTTGATATATAAATAAATCAAAGAAAGTTAAACCCTAAGGTTTATGATAAAAGGGGTGATTTATCCTTCCCTTTAATTAATTTTCCCCATCTCGACGGCGATGTTCCGTCAGCCCCTTTTTACGGGGTCGACATTTCACAAATTGTTCGATATATACGAGTATGTAGGTGTGTTTCTGACTTCAACGACCGGAATCTTTGTTTCACTGAAAACCTTCTGCAACAAGGGTTTAGATATCATAAATTGATAAAAATATTCTCTAAATTTTGTTATAGATACATTGACCTATTAAGAAAATTTTGTTCTACATGCAGGGCTCTTATACAACAGGGCATTTCACAGCCAAACTTCTATGGAAATATCATTTACAAAGCGCCAAAATTCAAAAATTGTCCTTCTAAACTTATTAATCCGTTGAACAAACTTATTCATACAGGATATAAATACAGCATTGTTGTTAAATCTTCTCTTCTGGTTTTTGTTGGCAAAAATATTGATCAGCTCCTAAATGTTGTTAACAGAGAAGGACATGCTTACCCTTCCGGAGCAGTAATTTCTATTTCTGTGCTTTGTATCTGTCTACTGTCATTGTTTTCTGTGTTCTTATTTTGGTCATGTCTTTGGACTTCGATTTTTGTAAATTTCACTCCTTTGTTCCTTCGGTATTCTACTGCCGTTGTTTTACACCATAACTAAATTTAAACAATTTTTCATATTGGCAGTATTTAGCATTGCACAATATCATTTTTCTTTCATAATTGATGATGTTGTTATACGAAATCTATTTGGAAGTATTTCAATTGAAGTTTCATATGTAAGAAGGCTTGATATCGTAGTCAACGGAAATTATTTCCTTAGCTAGCTGTCAGTAACTGCGAGCATTTGTCCGGACAGTGGCCGTGTGTATTGTCTTCATGTTTTATGTACTTCATTGTAAGGGTGCTCGTCTTTATAAGTTGGACTTTTTTCTAGTTTGATTTTTACTGTGAGTCATTTTGTGTATTTATGTTTAAGCCATTCACCATACATATAGGGGGAGGGTTTAGAACCAGAAAAACGAGTTTAACCCCATCGCAAGCTTTGTTACAAAACAAAACAGGTTAACAGCAAACACCTACAATGGCCAAAAACTACAATCACATGACTAGTATGTAACATCGGCACATTGTGCCGGTTTTACATACTAGTCTTTCCCCCATACTAGGATTTTCCCCCGACAAAATGAGTATACACTCAAATTTCCCCCGGAAAATCTAGTATATATTAAATTTCGGCCGGGGAAAAATGAGTATATACTAGAATTTCCCCCTACGGAAAATCTGGTATGTGTATACAAACTGTACAAATACTAGATTTTCTCCCATACTAGAATTTCCTCCTTTATAAAGAAGAAATTTGCAAATGGCAGATAAGATAAGGACGTCGAATTTATCTTTCCTTTAATCTTGGAACACTTCAAAGAAAGCAAGGAACAAGGTTAATCAAATGAACAAAACGAATAGCAACAAGATTGCTACGCTTAGCTATGTCCCCTGGCGCTGCAGTAAAGTCGATAAAGTCCCATAACTCATGTAAAATTTTGCAAATCAAAATGGCGGCAGGATATGATCAACTGCATTAGGGTGCAAACAGCCAAGCAAAATTTCAGCAAAATTCCTTAATTGGATTTTGAAGAGATGTGTCCAAAAAGTCTTCCTATGTTGTAGTATGCATTAAGTCGATAAAGTCCCATTACTCCCGTAAAATTTGTCCAATCAAAATGGCAGCATAATATGATCGAGTACATATGATGGCAAATGTTCAAACAAAATTTCAGCATAATCCGTTCAGTGGTTTCCGAGGAGTTGCGCCCACAAAGTGTTCCTAAGCTGTAGCATGCATTAAGTCGATAAAGTCCCATAACTCCTGTAAAATTTGACGAATCAAAATAGCTGTGCGATATGATCTTGTACATAAGGTGACTAATAATCTTGTAAAATTTGAATGAATTCGAACTAGCAGTTTCTGAGGAGTTGCGTCCACAAGATTTGCCATTGTATAACAATGTGGAAATAATCAAAGTCCCATAACTCCCACAAAATTTGACGAATCAAAATGGCGATGCGATATGATCTAGTACTATTGGTGACTAACAATCCTGTAAAATTTGAATGAATTCTGGACAGCGGTTTCTGAGGAGTTGCGCCAACAAAAAACGTGACACACGGACGCAATGACGCAGACCATTACCATGTCCCTCCGTCGCGTTGCGGCGGGGGACAAAAAAAAGGAGATATATGTATATACTTCTGAAAATCAGCCCAATAGTGTTTTATTAGATGCAAAAAAAAAATCAATAATGTGTAAGGGCTAATAGAAAAGACTTTCAGTACCTAGTATGTATATCAGTAAACTTGGAAACATATCGATCTGCCCCGTATTTTGGAATGCTGCAGGTTGAGAAAATAATAAATAAATCTGGCCGTCTTTGGGCGAGGAATTTTTATTGTTCTGAGTGTCGAATAGGAGTATGTTCTCGTGTTATTCCGCTCTAACGCCAAGAACATTCATATTTGTATCAATATAGCTGCCATCGTTAAGATAAAATGGAAAATTTAAGAGAGCAAATAAATAAAGTGTTAATAAACAGCTGCGCCAAGTCGTATTATACGCCCGTCGTCACCCTTCAAAATTTTAAGTGATTTAGGCACGGGGTTCTTAATTCAGAAGCACCTATAACTGCCTAATTAAGCTTGATTTCTCTTTAAGAAATTAATCTGCAAAGTTTAAAGTGAGCTGATCAAAGCACTTACCAGTTACAGTGCGACATGTACAATATTGCCTTACAATTGACAGCAAAGTCCCCATAACTCTTGGAAGAAAAATCGAAATTTCAGAAAAAAGTACACAGATCATGAGGTCATCACATCCAATACCTCTACATAGTTTGAAGTGAATTGGCCAAAGGGTTGTCAAGTTACAGCGTGACGTGTAAAAAATTGCCTTAAAATTAACGAATAAAGTCCCATAACTCTTGCAAGAAAAATCGAAATATCACGAAAAAGTATACAGATCGTAAGCCATCATACCCAATATCTCTTCAAAGTTTGAAGTGAATTGGCCAAAGTGTTGTCAAGTTAGAGCGCGACATATGAAACGGACGGATAGACGGACAGACGGACAGGCGGACGGACAATCGGACATCGGTATAACATAATACGTCCGTCCTTAGACGGGCGTATAAAAATACGTGAGACAGTCTAGGAAATTTGACTGCCGACAGGAGTTCTGTTTGGCACCACAAAATTAATGTCTATGCTTATTATTTCAACCACGGGGATGGATATTCAATCAAATAAAAATTCTCCCAATGTAATTTGTTGAATATTGTAAAGACACAAGACTATTTATTTTAGAGATCAAAGTATAAATAAAACAGTTATTTTGGAGTAAATACTTCAGACAAGATACAACTTTGATTCTTTTTTAAATATGTCAGTAGACCTTAAAAGGGCTGTTTGTCTATCATTTCTTTATTTTCATTCTCCCTGCCGGATACTTTTCTGTTATATGTTTACACAATCTGTTTCTGTTCTCTGCCCGAACGATCTGACCACATTCTTTCATCTAAATAGGACTAAGTCCGCATTCCATGGTCATTCATTTCAACTTCTGTTTGGGTTTTCAGCATAGTGACTCGAACTCCAGTGTTTCGGTCAAAAGAATTAACAGGATGGTTAAATTTTGTTCCTATGGTAGGCCATTTACTGGTCCGCGGGTACAATGGTACCTGACAACATCTGTTGTTGTGTCTGCATCACGTATGTCAAAAAAACCTGTGTATGTTCTGGCTATTTTTAAAGATGTATATTGGCAAGTCCGGAGACCTACTGTCTCCTATGCGAGGGATCAGAAGTGTCGTATGTACCACTGGCACGGCTTGCATTGGTACATCGCTTTCTTTTCCGCCATCTTTGATCTCGAGTTGTTCTTATCACTCCTGCTATAATGGGGAGTGAAATTTGGACCCGCGAACAATGTTCTCGAGTTGATGTTCGTGCCGTTTGGGCGATATTTTGACACGAGAACGTTGTACTTGGATTAAAAATTCCTCACCCACCTAAACGCCCTCTAAGTCGCTAATATTAGAACCGAAACGGGGTTAGAATTAGAACACGAATCGCCTCTCCAGACAACTGTATCGGTGAGAAATCGAGACAGTATCAGCAAAATCACCTCAAAAACCAAGCCTGATGGTTTGGAGGTGATTTCACTTTTCATATCGGTAACTCTTACCTCTGTACTTTTTAACATTAGACCCATATATATTTCACAGGGTGAGAAAAAGCGTCAAAAGTTTGGGAAAGTAAAAATTTGAACTTGACTGTAGTCCATGGAAATTCTTATCTCTCGCTTGTGATCACTTTACGACAGTTGTAAGCTTTTATTTAAAGGTTTTCTACAATCGCAAAATAGTTTGGTCACTACAGTAACTCGGAACTTTGCAGTGCCCATTTTTTCCGGTGTTAGGTTTACATTTTCCCTTGTTTGAAAAAGCTCTAATGGAGCCATACACTAAAATGTATACTTATGGAAATTAGTTTCAGTCGTTTATTCAAACACATGGTCGATTACAATTTAATTAAGCGCCAAAAGCCTTTTCAAGTTGAATGAATGTCTTGTGAAAAAATATCGTTACAATATACTTCATATAAATAGACTTGTCATAGTGCCGACCTTCTGAGGAGAACCATGTCAGATGATTTAATTAAAAAAATAATTTCTCTTTATCAATTAAAATTATTAACTATATAATATATTTATCTATCAATATAATACGGAAGCGTATTGAAGCCACATGAAAAAAAATACGTAATTATGAGATAATATCTTATAATTTTGAGATAATTATCTCATAATTCGGATATTATTTCATAATTACAATATAATTTTTCTCATAATTATGAGATACCATTTCATAATTACGAGATCTTATTTCATAAATATGAGATATTATTTCATTTTTACGAGATATTATCTCAAAACAACGGCAGTAGAATACCGAAGGAACAAAGCACAAGATTACACAAATCAAAGTCTAGAGACAAGGCAAAAGCAAGAACACCAGAAGACGAAAGACCAAAGACACCACATGCCCACAAAATCATGAGTTAATAAGTCATATTTGTGAGATAATTATCTCATAATTATGAAATAGTATATCATAATTATGAAATAGCATCTCATTATTATGAGATAATTATCTCATAATTGTGCGATAAAATGTCATAATTATCTCATTATTATTACCTATTGTCTCATGATTATGAGATGATATCTCATGACTAACAATTGGATATCTCATAATCAGACGTTATTACATATTTATGAGATAATTATGAGATATTATCTCATAATTCCAAGATAATCTTTTTTTCTTTATGTGGCATCAATACCCTTGCATAGTATACGAATTTCAAAGAAATTGGCTGATTTGATCTTTTCCGATATTGAGGACTTGCTTCACTCTAATTATATCAATTTCTGGAAATCTATGCATCCATTATGCACACATGCATATTTTAAACTAGTAGCGCTGGGGCGGAGACAGTCGTTCATCAAGGCTCTTCAAATAAAAATTTATTTAGTATGAACCCTTATATAGTTTCGGAAGTGATGAATAAATTATCTTTTTACCATAGATTCCATTTTAACTATATCGGATGCTGGAGGCTTTGTTTGTTGTCAGAAATAACATAACGAAATAAGGACTATGCTTTGTACAGCGCCTTCATCATTCTTATAAATTTTGTCTTCATAATTTCTCATATAAATATACAATCATACTTTATATCTTTTACAAATTTTTGTTTTTATTCAAAAATGTTACTCTGACCACCTGTTTATAGTGTGCACATTTCACTATTTGATAAAGCCAAGTTTTCTTAAAGTCGACTTGATGAGTGCCAGTTTAATTTATGTTTGTTGACGATCGCGCATGCATGATATACAGCGTCATTCGACAGATCCGCTAAAAACAATGAGAGGGGTTGTTTTAAACTTAAAATAAGGCATTGGTAAAGATATGAGAGCCCCATAGTGACTTCAAGATGAAGAACAATATTAAATGTCTTGTTCCATAGCTTGGTTTCTTCTACCATGATGTACTTGTAGAGACTTAAATTTGTCGCTTGTGCAGTTACTTTCAAATGAGATGACCAACATATATTTATCCCTTAGTGTCCAATTAAAATCTGGTCTGCACTTGTGGACACGTTTTTGGGGAATCGAAACAAAATTGGTAATCGTTTGTGTACAGGACCTAGCATACATTAGTTTGGTAGAAATGGGTTCAGTTGTGATTTTAAATCAGAAATAATGAGAGAAAGATTACATCCCAGAAAATTAACCGTTTGTTTCTTTATTTTTTTTTTATTTTTTTTTTTTTTTTTAAGTCAATTAAATGAGATATTTTCTTGTCGATATATCAAACAAAAAGTTCGACGAATTTTTTGTGAGCATCAAATTAATTTCAAGTAAATAATTAACGTGTACATGTATTTGGATTTCAATTATTATATGTAATAGGTTTTAAAGTTATTTTTACAATAATTGCTACATATGAAATGAATTTATTTAGCATAAACGGAAGGGAAAGTTCTAGTATGAATTATGATAAAGGGAGAAAATTTAGTATATAATCAAGTTTCTCCTCTCAAATTCAAGGGAGAAAAATGACTGTATACTCATTTTTCCGGGGGACTCATCTTTCCGGTGGGAAAAGAGTAGGGGGAAAATCTTGTATGTGACACCGGTCCCAAGTCAGGAATATGTTGGTCATTGGCTTGTCTTAGTCTTCTAATATTCAGGTTATTGGATGTGGTTTGTTTCCATTGATTTATTCACTTTTTTACCTTTTTGGGACCATTAAGGGCTTGCTATATGGTGTAAGATTCAACACTGTGTTGAAGACCGTATGATGACCCCTGGATGCTTTGTTTTGGGTCGTTTTAATCTGGGTATGGCATGTTGTCTCCTTGACATTTACCCCATTTCCTTTCTTTTTCATCGATCATACCGATTTATTTGAGCAATATCGGGCTGAAACTTTTTTGATAAAAAGCATTTTACATGTTTGAAATTAAAACCAGGGTAGTAAGCATAAAATCTCATGTTTTGTATTATTCAATAATAGAAATAGCAAAAAGTTTTATTTGTAAAATGAAACTGTTCCTTTTATTGAATTAAATTAGCTTAAATATGTACATCAAAACACTTTTTAGGGTGTTTTTGACATTAAAAATGAGATTTAATGGGAAGTCATGATTTTGAAAAGGGGCGCAATAAAACCAAGGAAGGTAATAACGTATTCAGTAGCTTCATAAAGTTAAAAAAAATCTAAGAATTAAAAAAATTCTTACGATTTTTGAGGATTCTACTTGGCAACAATACATACCTTTCAGTGAAATCTGTTTTTTTTCAAAACATGTTTTGATTTCAGCAATATGTATTACTTAGATTATAAAGGGAACCCCTGCCCAATTTGTTTGAAAATATGGTTTGAAATTGGTTGTAATGGATAGTGGAGCTTTCGGTTGCTACGGAAGGAGACCAAACCAGAAGACTGAATTTTTTTTAAAAAGATATTCTGCTAAATATTTTTTTACTTAATTAACTAGATTATAAAGGGGAACCTCTGCCCCAAATAATTTTGTAAGAGGGACTTGAAATGTTGATCTCGGCAATATGTATTACTTCAATTGTAAGGAGAACTCCTGCCAAATTTTATTTTGGAATGGTAGNATGAGAAAAAAAGTAAAATCGGGCAATGTATGCCTACAAATATTTGTCATTAGGTAGCCCGACGAAAGACAAAAATAAGGACAAAAACAACATCGATAGACAACACGGGGCACATCGAAATAGATGTCGGCAAACCTTGCAGTGTAACTTTGGTAGTCTGAAATGGGTTGAAATGGATAGGGGAGCCTTAGGTTACCATGGACGCCAAGAAATCTAAAATTTTAGAAAAAAGATATTTTGCTTCAAATTTATTTACGATTTCAGCAATATGTATAAACTATATTATGAGGGGAACCCCTGCCCAATTTTTTTGAAAGGGGACTCAAAATGATTGACTTCAGCAATATATTTATTACCTTAATTATAAGGGGAATCCCTGTCCAATTTTTTCCAATTGTGGTCTGAAATAGTTTGTAATTAGTAGTGGAGCTTGGTTGCTATGGAAACCAGACAAAAGCACTGAAATGTTTGAAAAACTATTCTGCCACATGTTTTGATTCCGGGAATTAGTGTAAACTAGAATCTGGCCATTGCATCTTTAATGCTTTTGTTAATATAATGCTATGCTAAGAACACTTGTTTTAATCAATGCTACACACACAAGCTAGATACATCTACAGGTTCCAACACGTTGGCTTTAAGTTTCTTGGGCGGCGGTGGACAAATGCCTACGCGTAGCAATCTTGCTGATTTTTTTTTTAAACATACAAAGACTAACATATGAGCTTCATCAGAATGTAATGCGCCTACTATTGTATATACATATTTTTTTCCTGTTGTTAATGACCATCAAATGAACGGTGTACAAATACCAAAAAAGAAATGTTTCAGACAGTTTAAAAGGCGAAGATTCTTCGTGAATTGATAATTATCGATTTATTTAAGACCTTTTGTAAATATTCCATCCAATTATCTACATCTAGTGTGTTAATTACATTTCTAATGCCAACTTTTTATATATTGATCTATATATCAATTTGATAGGACTTTTTTGAAATTATATGCCAAAAGTTTCAATTTTTTATCAACATCTGGTTAAAACCTAATTCAAATCACAAGTATTACCTTTCCAAAAAGCTTGTCTGACGTCAGCATTCTTTTACCCAGACAACAAAAAGTATATTTTGTTTGATGACTCTATCAGAATTTCCTAGCTTCATATTCGTTACGGTTACCAAACAAAACTCACAATATAATTCAACAATTACGGTTCTCCTGATCTAAAGGAAGGACATACTTAACAAACGAACTGGTTTCTTTGTCTTTTATTCCGACGAAACCAGTATAATAACTTTCCTAAAGTGTTAATGTAGAAAATGATGCGTGTTTATTTTTATACCAACAGCACGCTTAAAGAATGGTATATAATGTCATTTTAAAATATTATCGCGGAAAAATCAAAAAATGAAAATCACGATCGTAAGTATTAATTAATAAATTTGCAATGATAATGTCGTAACTTTAAATCAATCAAATGAACACATTACTCTTCATTGACCGACGAAATGTAATGCGAACATGGATGCCTTACCGGATGTGCTTTTTCTGATTCTAATACTGTCTGACGCCGTGACGTCAGTCAATAAAGGTTTTTGAAAATATCTTTTGAAAAAGAGGAATTAATGTTATACATTTATTAAAATTGTGTACTTTTACACCTGTGAATACTATAACTATATATTTTGTAATATTATTTTGCATACAAGTAAATTAAATTGCTACATGTTACATAAATTGTGAGCTTTAACTTTCCTTGACACAACAAAAGTAGTTTTTATCGTGGAAGAAGGCCTTGAAGATATCATACGTTATATATCAAAAGGCTTTGTTGGGACATGAATCTCAAAAGTTATTCTTGATTTACAGCTTTCCATATGTAAAGGCCGAAAACTGCCCTAGCATCATATGCGATTTTGGGTGTTGGCTTTCCGTATTATTCAATTCGAATGCTGCTGATGAGAGTTTAATTCTTTGAATCAGGTGTACAGCATATTACCACAATTTAATGTTTATTATGCAATAAACCAAATATTGGTTTTCGTGTTTTGTAAACATTAAACTATTTTTCTCGATATCTGTATATTTATTGCCCACATATCCCGATATCATTTGCTAAGTTTTCTTCAAATCAACTCGATGAGTGCACTGTCATCGTTAATATGTTGTATTGTCAATAAGTCCCTTTGTCGGGCAACGGATGAAATGCAGTTTTTGTGTGAGTAATTTATGTTATTCTTGTTGACGACCCCGCATCCATGACAAAAATGAGGTAAAACAGTGGATACATGAATATAGCCTTGTTCAACTTTTAGCAAGTAAATTCCACTCAAACCGAACCATCTTGAAATTACTATGACGTTAGAGTGTTGACTCTTTGTTGAAGGCTCATGGTGACTGCAAGATGAAGAACAACACAGAAAGGATTGTTCCATAAACTTAATCTTACCATGTATTTATAGGGATTTTGTTCCATGTACATCTACTTATATCCCTTTTATTTGTTCAATAATAATTATCTCTAAATTAAAACAACGGTATTGGAGATCGACAAGGAAACATACATTCTATAATGCATTTAAGCGAAACATTTTAGAATTCAGAGTGGCAAACAGAAAAAAATAAAAGTATCCCTCTAAAGGTCAGGAATGGGTCATGCAAAATTTTTAATTTAAATTCAAAATTTTTCAATTGAAAGCTAACGCTTTTTCTCAAATAATACTGTCAAAGTTTGAAAATAATGAGACATCTACTGATGATTGGCAAGCGCAGACTTCTTCAGAGAAATAAAACCGTGTCATATTTTTGATCGATTGCAAAATAGAAAATTTTGTAATTTTACTAAAACAGCCTTTTTCCGTTTAGCATTAATTTTTATCACAAAAGGACTTTTTCTTCTTAATTGTATTTATTACCAGTCACCAGTGCATAACGTGTATTAAGTATAGAATAATAGTTTTTCCATTCGTAATACCTTTCAAATTGTTTTGCCGTTCGTTGATTTGTATCAAAATATCTTTTATGCAGAAAATAAATGAACAGTAACTTCGGTATTTTGTTATTTAAATTATGATACTTAAAGAAAACTCAAAGTGTCTCACCAAAAATCCACTCCCCATCTTCTCCCCACGCAGTCATGATACCATATCCTTTAATGCTAAAGGGATGTGGATCCATCCACCTCAGGGCTGTATTTGATGCAGTTTCAACTGTAATATGACCTTCAAACCATCCTACTTTGATCAATCTGAACGCATCGCAATTCAGGATTCTTGCATCTGATCTCTTTACTTGGCTTGCCATCCCTGGTCGTCTCCGAAGCCTAATGCTTTTATTTTTATCAGATCCTATAACTATTTCATAAAAGTCATTTGACATCAGGTCATGCGCTGAAGACAGGAGAATAAAAGCATCATGGCATGCCTTGACCCAAAATGTTAGGTTGTGTTTGAGCGGAACAATGCCATACGGTGATAAGTTTGTATAAATTTTTGCAACATTGAAAACCCTCGAATCTTTCAAACCTTTGTTTTTTGTTCCAATTGTTATGTTACGGACTGAAAATTAAAAAAGACAAATAATGTTATAACTGAGAAATTAAATATTGTTATTCTATTTTTCTCTGTCAGCTTTTGTTTAACTTTTGGTTTATAGAGTTCTGAGAGACCATTTAACAACAGCTGCGGGGCCATAATTGTACCGCGGCAATGCAGTGGAGACGTATGTACATGTTTCATCTCAAAATGCGACATCAGGTTTATGCATTTTATTTATTTTTTGAAATTATGGATTTCCTTTGTTTGGGTTCTATTGCTGCTGATGAGAAATAAATTTTTGAAATGGCCATACAGCTCATTAAAATTAATGCAGATGGAGTTAACATATGTGTTATGGTCTCATGTTCATTTACTCCATATCCTTTCGTAAAATATCAGAGTATGGTAAAACTTGAATGGACGTCATACTGCCGAGACATTGGGCGTATCCACTCTATTCCAGCCAGAAAATCAAAAGGTTCAGCAGTTATTGTGAATTGGTTAATGGTTTTGATTTCATCTATACTGACATAGGCTCTGTAAATAGGCTCTGTAAGTATCGTCATGTGACATCCGAGAATATACGAGAAACGTTGCTACTGGGTACCATTTGCCTATGCAGTACTATGAGAAATTGTTGTATTTTTTTGTTCACAGCTCAAATTAAGCATGATATTCATTTTTTCTGAACCAGAATATTTTATCTTTCAAAATTATACGCTGATATCCTTAACCAAGACTGAAATTAAACAGAAAAACGAACTTTCTTAGTAAGGTCTATGAAGTTACTCACGGAAGTGAAAAAGTCGGATGACAGTTTAAGTGCTGTACATATAGAATATCGGGACTTTCAAAGTGAGTATAGCTGGAGACTTAATGACCCTATTATCGAAAGCAACCATCTGCAGAATCTAAATCTACAGTTACTACAGTATTTATCAATTTCTAAAAAAAAAAAACAAATATGACAGAACATCTATTTGTCGCCACATCGAATAACAGTAACGAGATTTTACGAACTATAGTATTTAGTCCTTTACGAGATGTCTGCCTTTTTTAAAAGATTTATAGAGAAACTATATAATCAATAAAAACATAGATGCAACACAAAACGGAAATAACATAATTGAAAACACAAATGACAAAAACATACAATGTAATACACACAAAGTATATCAACTGAGAGGCGATAATAACGGAAAGTATACAAACATGAAAATATAGAGAGAACACAAAAGGAAACAAGCTAATCAAAATGACAGGTCTATTTGTAACCACAGGGTTACAGGACTACATCAGCATAATCAATGAATATAAAACATTATGAAGAAGAGACAACACCGAGAAAAAGAAAACGACCAAGAAGTGCAAAACATGGCATTAAAGGGGCAACATCGAGAGAAAGAAAATAATCAAGAAATACAAAACATCGCAATATAGAGACAACATCGAGAAAAACAAAACAATCAAGAAATAAAAAACTTTGCAAAATAGAGTCAACATCGAGAGAAACAAAATAATCAAGAAATACAAAACATGGCAATATAGAGACAACATCGAGAGAAACAAAACAATCAAGAAATAAAAATAAAAAACATGGCAATATAGGGGCAACATCGATAGAAAGAAAACAAAAAGGAAATACAAAACATGGCAATAAAGAGACAACATCGAGAAAAACAAAACAATCAAGAAATACAAAATATGGCAATATAGAGATAACATTGAGAAAAACAAAACAATTAAGAAATAAAAAACTTTGCAATATAGAGTCAACATCGGGAGAACAAAATAATCAAGAAATACAAAACATGGCAATATAGAGAAAACATCGAGAGAAACAAAACAATCAAGAAATAAAAAATAAATAATTGCCATATAGTGGCAACATCGATAGAAACAAAATAATGAAGAAATACAAAACATATAATATAGAGACAACATCGAGAGAAACAAAATAATCAAGAAATAAAAATAAAACATGGCAATATAGAGACAACATCGAGAGAATGAAAACAATCAAGAAATTAAAACAATATGGCAAAATAGGGGCAACAGCAAGAGAAGCAAACTGATCATGAAATACAATACATGGCAATATAGGGGCAACATCGATAGGAAGAAAACAATAGAGAAATACAAAACATGGCGAAATTGAGGCAACATCGAGAGAGAAAAAATAAGAGGCAAAACCATGGCAATAAAATGTCAACACAAACTAAAACAACATTATCAATTAATACATTGCATGGCAATTAAAAATCAACATCAACTGAAACAACATAATAAATTAATTCATAAAGACAACACATAATAACTAAATGGCAAGGCAACACAAACGGAAACAACACTATTGATAAATATAAAGGGCGGCAATATAGAGACAACAAGAACGAAATAACATACTACAAAACAATATAGGCAACGTAAACATCAAAAGGCAAAACACAATAAATGCATGCAAAACATGTTAACATAGAGACGATACAAGATAAATTACATTTAACACAAGTGTGGAGTCCCTACTTGGTCGCTAAATTGATGTGAAAAATCGAGTTAACCTAATCAGAAAAACTAAACATGTGAAATTCGGGTCGCTGACAAAAACCATACTGCAAACTGTCATGTTTTATCAAAGACAAACCAAATACAAAATATCAATTATCTACCATTAATAGTTACTGATAAACTAAACATGCTTACTAGACCGTAAAATTGAGGTCAACGATAAAAGTCATATAACACACTGTCTTGTACTATTGTCCATTTGATTTTTATAAATCTCCAGAAAAAAATTCTTAAAATTCTGTTTTACGGAATAAATTGAATTTTTCTTGATAAAAGTGTTTCTTTTATGTATACGAACTCTGACAATTAATTGCAGAATTTTTCATATGTAATTAAAAAAAATCTCCATTAGGTCTCTATGTTAATTTTATTTGTGTTGAATTATGCTGAGGGGTGAGTTCGAATACTGTAACCAACTTCCTGTGTAAATATAAACAGACAAACATGTGCTTCCTATGTAAACAAAAACAGACAAACATGTGCTCAGATGTCTATTTCACCTTACCATGTGACTCATTTGCATATCAAAGTGAAGTAGACTGGTCAGTCTATTTATATGTCAAATATAAGTGTTTTGACATACACCAATAAATAGAAATAATAAATATTATGTTTTTCAATGATTTAAAAAGAAATAGATAAGTTTCAATTCAAATAATATTATTAAACAGACCTAAAAACAAGTTACCCTTTATGTATGAAACACTTATGAAAAAATCAATTATTACATAACTCTTAAAGGCACATGAATATACATAGATACATAGGAAGCTTGCTTTTCATGCTTTCTACAAAGTTAACTGCCAAACACTGGTAGAGGCCCTTGTGTGGTCCAAATAAAACATTTATTGGATTTTGTTTTTGTATTCATATTAAAATTAAGCTTTCATGCCAAATAAAATAATTTATATATTTCTGAGCTGTCAAATAAATGAAAATTATATTAAAAAAGATATTACACCAAAACCCTAAATTATCTCCCCCTACATACTTAATCATTTACAAAAATTCCACCCAAAATTTCATTGGAAAAAAAGGACATTATTCGTAAAGTGTTTGACTATTTTGAAGCGGAACGGAAACGTGGAGCACCCTTTTATTCATGGGAAAATACCAATAAACGGACAGCGCATTGCTTAAAAGTAAGCGTGAGTTTGGTGAAAACCCTAACTAAGCCTAATAAAAACATTGGAGGAACAGCTGTTGAAATTAAAAAAAGAAAAGATAAAGTTGACCAGTTTGACAAAGATTTAATTAAAACTGGTGTTTTCAATCTTTTGGGGAAAAATGAGTGTATTACTTTATATAAATTGAAAGTTTATCTGGAAAAAAATCACGATTTAAAATTGTCAAAATACAAACTATGGAAGATACTGCACGAACTAGGATTTAGATACAAGAAAATGGATGGTAAACGTAAAGGACTTGTGGAGCGAAAAGACATAATAGACAAAAGAATCAATTATTTACGTGAAATTAAGAAAAAAGGGAAGCAGGATATACTCCTATTTATCTCGATGAGACTTGGGTTGATTGCAATCACACTGCATCACACCAATGGGTATCTTCAGATGAATCAAAAAATCGTAAGCTTCCATTAGGGAAAGATACTGCATGCAGGTGGCCAAGGAGGGTTTCTTCCTGGATGTGAATTAGTCTTTAAGGGTATATCAACAGATGGGAGGGATTACCATACAGAGATGAACTCTAAAATTTTTGAAAAGTGGGTTAAAGAGCAATTAGTACCTGTTCTACCTGCAAAAAGCCTTATAGTTATGGACAATGCTTCATATCATAGTGTTCGGGTGGAGGGAACGAAGCCCCCTACATCCAATTTCAGAAAAAGTGACATGGTTGACTTTTTAACTAAATGAAATATCACATTTGATTCAAAATCAACAAAACCGGTTCTTTATGAAATTATTAAATCAAAACAAATTGCATCAGTTTACAATTAGACGAATATATTAAAACTATGGGAATGAAGTTTTGCGACTCCCCCCTTACCACTGTGAGTTTAATCCTATTGAACTGATATGGGGTGACTTAAAGGGATACATTTCAAGAGAAAACTCCTCATTCAAAATGTCTGATTTAAAAGTATTGATTCAAAAGGGATTTGAACAAATTGATAAATCAAAATGGTCAAAAGCTTACCACCATGTGATGGACACGATTGAACCAAAATATTGGAAAAATGATGGAATACGGGAGGAAATACCAAAATTTATCATAACAATCGATTCTGACTCTGAAAGTGATGATAATGTCTCTGAGAATGATTTATCAAGTGATGGTGATGAAACTGAGGATTATGATTGGCCTTAATTGTGTTTTTGTAAGTTTTTATTATTATCATATTGATATTCTCAAAAATGTGTTGTTTTAAAACATGTATGAAATAGGCATACTTTTTCTTCACCTCTAGTTGAAGACCTTCAGGCGATATGAAGATGTAGACAGGAATAAAAGCCCTGTCCTTGATAAACTGGAGTTTTCTATGTATCGTGTGCGTTTTTGTCACAAGTACATTCACTCCATATCCTTTCATTTTTCCTATACGAGATACATTAATACAACATTCAAAATAAGTTTGCCAGTTTTAGCCTATTCTCTTATAATTAATTTTCCCCTGTTCTTTTCAAAAAACATGTGTATATATTATACACATATATATATTGTCATGTCCAATGTTATTCATTTATTCATTGATTTTTAAATAGACTGACCAGTCTACTTCACTTTGATATGCAAATGAGTCACATGGTAAGATGAAATAGACATCTGAGCACATGTTTGTCTGTTTTTGTTTACATAGGAAGCACATGTTTTTCTGTTTATATTTACACAGGAAGTCGGTTACAGTATTCGAACTCACCCCTCAGCATAATTCAACACAAACAAATAAAATTAACATAGAGACCTAATGGAGATTTTTTTTTAATTACATATGAAAAATTCTGAAATTAATTTTCAGAGTTCGTATACATAAAAGAAACACTTTTATCAAGAAAAATTCAATTTATTCCGTAAAACAGAATTTTAAGAATTTTTTTCTGGAGATTTATAAAAATCAAATGGACAATACCCAGGACCACCAGACATACCAAAGAATAAAACACTTACCATTAATAGATACTACAACTCTTAAAATGCTCACTAGACTGTCAAATTTTGGGTCTTTGTCAAAAGCCATATAGTAGACTCTCATGTACTACACAAGACGAACAAGAAAACCAAATATCATTGACGTATCATTCATTAAAGATTAGACAGAAAACTAAACATTCTCACTAGACCGTAAAATGAGGTCAAGGTCAAAGCCATAGGCAGGTTGTTATGTACTACCGAAGACCAAGTGTCATAAAAAATATCAATGACCTACCTTTGATCTTTTATTATAAAAAACACTGCCTCACCAGATCGTAGAACTGAGGTCGCAGACACCAGGCTTGGGGTCAATTACATTGCATTGTAATGCATCATATTACAGTTACTCTCAATTTTCTCCATTATAGTTAAAGTTCAAATTACATTTGTTCCATCCTGTAATCCATTACATTCCAGTTACATTGCTAAATTACTAGTAAATACCGAAGTTGCTATGAATTTATTTCTGCATATGCGCATTTCGACAACTTATATCTCTTCTAAAGTAATACATTACATTGCAAATTACTTTCTTGAAGAAGATAATACCATTTTCCATAATGACTATTGAAAAAAAAATACTTTAATATCTATAAATACAACAATGAATCAATTAAAAAGTATGACAAATCAAAAAAAAATTATGGTTTTCGTTAATAAGTTTATAGGCTTTAGAGTAATTGATAAGAAAATGCATAATCAGTATCACAATGATTAGCTAAATATAGGTATAATAGGGATATACGTAAAAGTATATGTATTTGTAAAAAAAGTATGTTTTATTTAAATTACTATATTTTTGTTAGATTTTCATTTTGAAAAATAAGCTGCAGCTGTCAATTTATATTACAGAAAATTTATATCATAATCTTTTTTTAGAAGGCATAAATTGTCGACACAAAATCTATATTAATTGAATCTGAATATTTTATTATTTTAGAATAAAACAAAAGCAACAATTTTTCATTTATTTTATTGAATGTTACTCAAACCAAAACATGTCTGGATAAAGTCAAAATTTTATAAATGAGACACATTTCAAAAGTAATTAAAAAAGTAATGTAAAGTAATGCCCCATTACATAACTTTTTTTTCTAAATGTAATTATTACATGACAGTTACAATTACATTAAAATTTTAATTACAAATTACTTTGCATTACATTAAAAAATATAATGTTACAGTTTCATTACAGAAAAATTACCAATACCCTAAGGTTTGGGTACCCATAATTAACAATGAAGGGATATGGAGTAAATGCAAATAAGACAAAGTCTCAACAAACACATTGTAAAAATAAGCAATGGAACAACGCTTTTATTGTCGTTCTTCATCTTGAAGTCACCATAAACCGGTTTAACACGACCGCTGGGTGTTGCCAGTGCCGGTACCAAGTCCGGCTATCCCGAGTTCCTATCGTTATCAATGTTCGTCTTTTGTCATTTTATTGTTTCTCTTGTGCAGTTCCATGGTTGATTGTGACATGTGATTGTAATGTTCGGCCATTGTAAGTGTTTCCTGTTATCTTCCCTTCATCAATAAATCAAATGGCAGACTATCATGTACTATCCAAGAACAAATCATTGACATTCCAGAGATAGGCAGACTTGTATGTAATTCATGAGATAAACCCTTAAACCAAATATCACTGATGCACCATTACTGACAAAGTTACCTAATCAGAAATAAACTAAGCATGGTTAATAGACCAAGAAATTTATGTCACGGGCAAAAACCATGGTACAGGATATTCTGTAATGCGAATGAAGAACCAATATATCAACTATTATTAATCTACAATTCATTGCTCCTAACATAATTATAAAAAAATAACATTCTCACTGGATCGTACAATTGAGAACAAGGGCATAGCCATTTAACAGACTGTCACGTGCTACATAAGACCAACATACAAATCAAATATCATTGTCCTACCACCTACAGTTATAGAGAAACTGATTGATCAAAATAACTCGACCAGGTTCACCAAACCATGAAATTGAGGTCAAGGTCAAAAGTAATATAGTAGACTATCAAAAAAATTCAATAGATACCTACATACCACAAATACTGTTGCCCTACCACATAAAGTTGTTGTGAAAATAATTTAATAAAGATATCATGTCTATTAGACCATGAAATTTAGGGTAAGATCAAAAGCCAAATGATAGACTGTCATGTACTTACAAAGACCAATTAATTTAGCAAATATCGTTTACAACTTGTAGTGGTTGAGAGTCAGACCTAATCACAAAAACTTAACATGAGCAATTTACATTGAAATTGAGGCCAAGGGCAAAAGTTATATTGCAGACTGTCATGTCATGAATCTTAATTTAACGGATTCGTGTCGATATCCACCATTGCGTAAAGAAGTAGGTTACGTCCTTAGTTTTTCTGTTTTTTTTCAATAACAAAATACCGAAATCACTGTTAATTTATTTTCTGTATATGAGCATTTCGGCAACTTTTGTCTCATCAGTGCAATTCAAATCAAACATTTGGAAGTCTATTAACCGAAAAACATGTTAAAGCTGATAGCGAACAAATAACCAAAAGGGTCTAAACAGAAAAGCAAAATTCAGCTAAGGCCAGAGCTATGCATGAGGGAGATACCCATACGTTTTAAACAAATGCAAATTTAGATATTGCAAGTAATAATACAATCGGTTTTTGGGTCAGTACCGAAGTACTGACTACCGGGTTGCTGAATACCATCGGGGACTAACAGTCCACCATCAGAGGCATCAGCCCAATGGTAATAAATAGCAAAATTCCGAAATCACTGTTAATTGTTTATTTATTTTCTGCATATGCTCCTTTCGACAACTTTTGTCTCCTCAGTGCAAATCAAACCAAAACATTTGGAAATCCATTAACCTCTGGTATGTTTAACAGCATTTCCGTAAAATGAAGGATGAGAAATGCCCTTGCTAATAAGATGTTGTCGAGTCATATTTGGAATTTGACAAGGATGAAATCCTCTCCAATCACAGTTCATTCATGTCCTTTTTGAATATGCAAACTTATCATACCAATCAAAACCAGTCATACCTATATTTGCATTAATAATGCATCTTGTACTAAATAAATACCATCGATATTTACTCCAGAACAAGAGATAAAGGAAACAACAGAGACAACTAGATCTAAATCTTGTTTGGACATTTATCTCGAATTAAACTAAAATTGTCATCTAAGGATTAACATTTACTTCAAAAGGGACGATGTAAATTTCAAAATTATCAATTTCCGCAACATGGACAGTATAATTCAAACTTATCTTGCTTACGAAGTGTGTCCTTCACAGTTGATTCGTTACGGAAATCTAGCACAAATTATATACAGACTTTGTCATTAGACTTAGTATTAAGGTTTGGGTACCAATAAATCAGTTTAAGCCTACCGCTTGCTTTTACTAGTACCGGTACCAAGTCTGCTTGTTCTTAGTATCTATCGTTGTCAATGTTTGTCTTTTGTCTTATACGTGTTTTTCCTGTGTAGTTCCTTGGCAAATTGTGGCATTTAATTATAATTTCAGCCATTGTAGGTGTTTTCTGTTATCCATTCTTTTACTAAGTTATTTTCGTGACCGCCTAATTAATCAGGGCTTCAAAAAATTCCGTCTCGTACGACGATTTAAAAAGTTCTGAAAAGGTATCAGTCCATTGTCGAAAAATTTGAAATTTCGGTCCGACCTCCGATTCAAGATTCTTTTTTACGCCACAGAACCGGTTCTTTTGAAATGCCTGTACCAAGTCACTAAAATTGCTGTAGAATTTTGCAGTGGTTTTCTGCCTGTGTTGTCTTTCTGCAATTGACTTTGGGTAATGACAATTGTTTTTGGTAATTTTGTTATAACCCCCCCCCTCCATTTTTTACATGTTCATACCTTCTACAACTTCTTAAAAGTATTCAATAATCTAATATGTGGCATGATTAGACCAATAGAACAAATATTTCATTGTTGTTCTTCTGAACTGCAATTGACATATAACAAGCAGTTAGACATATATTTTTCTCAGACAAGACATTTTTTCCTCAAACAACTGTATTGATTGGAACATACTTGAAGATTATAGATATTAAATGTTCAATTTCTCACATTAAGTATCCTTATTTTTCGTTACTCCACAAAGTGAAGACGTTTACAAATTATATAAAACGAAAGACACACACACATATACTGGTAAGCTTCTTATTATGTTATGAACCAAATGTAACCAAAAAGCATGAATCTAATACGAAACGGCTATTTAAATCTACCAACTTAAGCTGTACAACGCAGAAAAGCTATGCTGTCACATCAGTATGGAAGATCCTAAATCCCATACAGTTATTTCGCCATTTTTTTCTTTATTTTTTTTTTGGGGGGGGGTCTTTTTTGTTTTGTTTTGTTTTCATTTGTTTTTTATTTCTGTTTTTGTTTTGTTTTGTTTTTGTTTTTGTTTTTGTTTTTTTTTCTTGCGTTTAATGGGTTAGGGCTAAACACTGGTGCAATATGGTCGAAGGGAACTTTTCTTTGTGTGAATTATAATATTCGACTAAAAATTAAATTTTACCCAAAATGATTGCCCTTTTCCAAGAAAGGTACCTTTTTATATGCTTTGCTAATTTACAGAAATAAAAATTGCCATAAATAGCAGAACTGATACTTAATATGAAATTTAGCCATAAATGACACATGATTTATCATAAACATAGATATAGTTTGTTTGTATTAGGCTTAACGCCACTATTCAGCAGTATTTCAGCAATATTGTGGCGGTCAGTTTTAGTGGTGGAGGAGGCCGGAGTACCTGTAGAGAACAATGGACCGTGAGCGGATAACTGACATACTCTATCCTGCACGGTACCAAGACTGGTGTACCCTTTTCGTGTTTTGCAAATTGGGGCGCGAACTCGCTACCCAAAGCTGATAAGTTACAGTGATTGTTCATGTCTGCTAACTACCTAAACGACTCGGCCACTCAGGCCCAAATTGATATAGCATATTTCTAACTACATAAGAAAAACAACCTTATAGAAGTTTAAAAACATTTGATATTGATGCATATAAATGCCTTAGATAAAATTGAACTTTCACATATAACATCCGAAACCATATAAAAAAGATTTTCAAAGAGAGGTAAGCAAGATTATTGACAAACACGTATCAATCAAATATCGTTATCCAATGAAAAACTCGGTGCCATATATGAACAAGGTGCTTCATAAAGCAATTTACACCAATCTTATGTTGAGAACTAAATTTGAACTAAATTTGAAAATTATCGTACCGATAAAAACCTGGAAAGCATAGCGATGAAAATTCTCATTAGTATAAAGGCTATTCAAAAATATGCGCCAGAATTGGATATAAAGTTTAATTTTAATCCTATTACCTCTTAAACTGGTAAATAAAATAAAAATAATAAAAAAAAAAGCTGGTGTTCACCACATATACTGCACCTTTTCGAATTAAACATATTGCAATAATGATTAAAAACAGTATATTAAACAGTATATTTCCAATCATGTTAAAACCACCCAAAGATGTTGCTCTGTATACAAAAAATGATACCCTTGATAAGAAAAACTATCGCCTTGTTAGTTTTTTACCTACAATATCTGAAATTTTTAAAAATTGATTTATCTGATCAGTTGTCTGTCTCTCTAATTATATTTTTCATAACTACCATAACTAGTTACGTTCTTGTAGGAAACGGCATGGTTGCCAGGCCAGCCGATACCTTGATGACACAAAAGAAGCGCTTGACAGTGACTACTGTGTGGTGGAAAGCCTTATGGATATTTCAGAAGCCTTTGATTGTCTGCCACATGACATTCTACTGCGCAAGCTTTACAGTGACTACTATGTGGCAGCAATCCTTATGGATATTTCGAAAGTCTTTGATTGTCTGCCAAATGACATTGTACAGGGCAAGCTGTCTTCCTATGGTCAGTCATTCCATTTAGTTTAATTACAACAAAACTATCTGATGAATCGTAGACAGAAAATTAAGCTTCAGTGAGTCGTCAGCAGTAAGAAAAAAATAAGCAAATGTGTCTTGCAAGGCTGTATTTTGGGCCTTCTGCTTTTTAATGTTATATAAACGATTTTTTTATCGAGAATGGTACTTTATACAATTATGCTGACAATAATCCTTTGTCTTACGCTGATCATTTTTATAATAATTTAATCAATGTTTTAGAAAAGGGAGAACAATATTTTCATAACTGATTCAACATTTAATTGTGTGCAAGCCAATCATGACATATTTAAGGCTATATCTGTTGGTTAACATTAATTTTGAATTTAAGTATAACGGAATAATTTTAGAAATTGTCAAAGATATGCAATTTGATATAGATATAGAAAACTCATATAAGGGCATTTGTTTTTCTAGAACTGGTAGCTTTGTCCTTGCGAAAAAGCAACTTGTGAAAAAAACATACAAAGCAATGTAACTATGAAGTCCTGAAAAAGGAAGATTACATAATATTTCATTTACTTGTCAGTATGATCTATTTGATAAAATTGTTAAACCGATTTTGTTATATTGATGTGAGATCTGGGGTTTTAGTAATATTGATGAAAGAGTACATTTGAAATTCTGCAAACTTTTGTTAAATCTAAAAAAAAAAACAATTCCGAATTCTATGGTATATGAAGAGTTGGATTACCAATAGAAACAGGTAGATGGCAAGGAACGGACAGAGCCGAGAGATTTTGTATTCGTTGTAACTGTAACGAATAAGGGGATGAATTCCATTTTATATTAAATTGTAGAAGTTTTCTAGCCAAACGAATTTTTTTTAAATATACAGTCCGCTAAAAGTTAGCATCACTTACTTTTAAAGTTTCACCAAGCAAAGATGTTGAAAGCTACAGGTATAAAATTGTGCATGACGATAAATCTCAACATAAAGCATGCAATGGTACTTTTTAGCCTTTGAATATATAATCGAGAACCCGATTTTCGCAACGAAAGAAAAAACGATTCCTTCAGTATCTGATTTCCAGTCTTAACACTAATTACAATATGCAATATTGGGAGTTCAAATTTGCTTCCAGATCATTTTTATGGGGTAGATGTGGTACAAAATTCCATAATTGTTAATTCTATAGGCATTAATGGATTCTTTTTACGGATTATGAATGCGTCCGAATTTAATCAAAGTAAGACGAAGTGTTTTTCCTAAAATTTGGAAAAAATCGTTCCGGGAGTTTCCTTGTTCCCTAAAAATGTTCCAAACCGACTAAATTGACAATTATTTTAACCAAAACTTACAGATCGGGATAGTTATGTTTCGCAATAATGGAAAACGATTTTTCTGAGAATTAAAATCTTTGAAAAAATTACCAAATTTTACCAAAATCCAACCCAAAAATGGTCAAAAGAAGAAATTTGGTTCACCGGAATTCATTATTTGGACATTTCTACAGCCTCTAAATCCAATAAAACTTTACCATCTTGAAGTCAGACAGGCATCTGAAATAACAACAAAAAAAATCAGATTTCAAAATCTTAAAGATTATCAAAAATCTTCCTCGAAAGTTTTCAAATTCATGCCTGTCTTTAAAAAGGCCTACACATTTACAGAACAATTATTTAATGGCAAAATTCAGCAAATAAATTGTTTGTTTTCTCATTTCGTCATATTCGTGGAAATCAATCTTTTGAAATATCGTAAAATTGTATTATTTCCCCTGTATTCAAACATTACCTAGGATACTAACTACTTTCACCTAAAAACAAATAAGAATGTTTATTGTTATCTTACCTTTGTATCAACAATAATAACAACGATCTTCAATCAGAATTCATGTATTGAATTGAAACTTATTTTTTCTAGTCAAAGCTACCACATTTCGTCATAAAATTGTCTTGTGCCTAATTTCATAACTTTTCACATAAAGACAACAATATAAAACATGATTAAAGTTTGACATCCAATATCAAAATTATCTCATTCGTAATGTTTTGAACAAAAACCCTTTACCTCAATACAGCTTCAAAAATGATGAACATGTAAAAAGTAAGGTGATGCTTCTTGCAAATTTATCAAACATATAAACGCAGTTCTCCTTGTTAAATTGAACATAATGTCAATTTTTTGTATAACTGCTATACTTATTTATTTATTATTTAAACTTGTCATGTGCAATTTTAATTTGTATGTTATTTTGTGTATTGTCTTTCTTTGTACCATGTAAATTGGTTTTAAAGAAATAAAGAATCTGAATCTGTTGGCAAAAAATATATGCTTAACAACTTGTTTTTAACATTGCATTGAATCTGTAAATGTTTCTTGTAATTATGTTGTTAAAGGATTAGAAAAAGCTATCGATTTTTTAGATAAAATTTTGATCAACATATTAAAAGTATCAAAAAGCTTCTCAACAATTGGGTGTAAGTGCGTTGGTTGCTTTTTATCTAAATTAAACGAACTTACACTGTAAAAAATGTCTCTAAGTGGAAGACATGTTTTAGAGCATTTTTTGCCCTAGACATATTTAATCCTGAAACGCTATTCCTTTAGACATGTCACTACATAAGATGTGTCTAGAAATAAGACGCCTTAAGCATAGACATGTCTTAGTTGTAAACATTTAACGATTAAGACATGTCATCATAAAAGACATGTTTAGTCAGAAGACACCAAACAATCAAAGCGAGGCTCGCGCGTTCAATAGCGTGGGTATCAATTTACACCTTTGTTTATATGAAGTGAATGCCGGAAAGACAGAAGTCCAGTGAACATTGTAATACACACGCAGCTGATGTTTTCGTTCAAGGTAAGACTTTATAGAGTAACAACGTGTCTTTGACATATTTCTGTAGCTGCTTGTATGTCATACAAATATTATGTAGATCCATCCAAAGGATTTGAGATAATCTGTGCACCCAGTCTGTACAACGTGGGAGTAATTGTCATTTTTGCATTTGCCCATCAAAAAATTATTCAGAAGAGCAAACCTGTTATAGAAACAGGAAAACAATAGCACAGAATTGGAGTTTGAGTATTATGCTTATTAACATATGATGAAAACAATGTGTGATGCAGACCCCTTTTTGCGTCCTTCAGATTTTGTAGTGTAATATAAATGTTAATTGTGTTGTCTTGTTCTACATGTACTTCTGGAAAACTATATATATATATGTTTTGTACAATATTTCATAACCAGCCCGAAAAGAAAATTGGTTTTAAAAATGTGTGTGTATGCGAGGGGGGGGGTATTTTAATCACGTAATCACGTAAGAATTGTCACATCGCTTGTTTTTTAAGCAACAAAAACCAAAAAGCCAAATATATGCATAGTTAATTTGATTAATGTTTCATTCAACCATTAAATGATATATTACAGAGGTGAAAATACCATTACATACTGTAAGATGTTCAATAATGAATTAGTGTATTTTTTCAGGCAACAGATCTCCTGATTAATGTCCAAGATAAAATAGTGCACTTAGGATTGTTATTGTGAATGAAGATTTTGACTAAGTTTCGAACTGTTTCAATATTGGAGAAGGAATAAAGATCAAAGTTAGACACTGTCACCTGTGAATGATCATGAGTTATCTACTCTTCTGCTGCTATCGTACATGGGACTTTTCCTATCCAAAATAAAATCAGGCTTTGAGCACAACACAAAAAGGACAGCGTAACAGTTGGCTGTGATTTGAATTACCTAAATGTGTGGAAAGTTTTCTGAAACATATTTCGGAGAAAATTGCAAGGAAGATATTCAGACTTTTAGAGTGACACTTCATGCAAACATGTGATTACTGTCATTCGTATGGTATAAAACTTGCAAAAACGGCTTTGAATTACAAACATAATGCACTTTTGTCACTGAAAACATATTTTATTTCTGCATCATTCAAGATTCTGTAAATTTATGTACAATAAAATCTTTTACATCAAAATGTTTTAGTTATAGTATCCCTGTCTCCGATTTTGCTATATTACTACTAACATGTGCTACAATAGCACAAAAGTAAAAGTTAGTACATGAAATACTGAACGTTTTTCTGTGATCCTGTTCCTGGGGTGTGCAATTTCAGTTTACAAAAACAGAGATATTATGAAGTGATTTTTATTTTGATTATTTCTAATGGAAAACTGAATATTGTCTCCTTGACATTTATTGTGTTTCCTTTCTATTTCATTCTTACAGGATTCTTAGTCTCAAACTTATTTATAAGTTGTTCACAATGTACTCTTATCTTAAAGGACCTTGAATAAGCTTTGCTTTATATGACATTTCAGTTTACATTTTTTAATAACTAACTAGTGTCAATATCACCTGTTCCTGGGATGTTCTTATACATTGGAAGATGATCAGAGTACAACTATACTTCAGGATATATATCTTCATTTTCAGGAAACTACTAGTGGCAGCAAGTATGGAAAAAGACAACAAACTGTATGTTTTGGGTGTTGAGAAATCTACTGTGAAATGTATTTGGATTAGACAAAAAATATCAGGAATTTCAAATTCCTATTTGTCTAATCCAAAATATTTTCCAAGTTTATTTCTCTCTGCCAAAAAGTGCCTTTCATTTTTTTATTTTTTTATTTTTTTTTATTTTTTTTATATCAAAAGATGCACGACATGTCTTGATTCAAGACTCTTCAAAGTTAGACATGTTTAATATCTAAGCACCAATTGAAAAAACATGTCTAGGGTTAAGATATTTTTCAATACATGTCTGGCTGTAAGACATGTCTTATATGAAGACGTGTCTAAAAAGTGATACATGAATAGTGTATAGAAAAATGTCTAGGGCCTAGACACATATTTTACAGTGTACTATATGTCATACTGTTAAATTATCAAATTATAACTTTTGTCCTTTTGTATGGTACTGTTCAATTAGAAAGAATACAGGAAAGAGCTCTACATTTTATTAAAGAAGATTATACTAGCATGTTTTATGATCTTTCATACATAGCTAAAGAATGCGCACTTTGGTATTTGCCATTTGAATGCTTTAAAATTTCATATAAATTGGTTTCATCATGTTAAAATGATCCAGTAACTTTTAAAAACAATACCTATAGTTTTAGATTTCAAATATTTTAAGTATACCTAAAGTGAGTACAACTACCTATGGTTAGAATTTTTTTCGATATACAGAAGCTATTTTAAGGATTTAGTACCTGATAATTATAAGAACAATTTAGTCTGTTTAGAAATATCATACAGTTCTGGAATGCTTACACCAGGTCTTTTTCTTTGCTTTTTTTATGCTTTGAACTCTCTTTAATTATGCAATTGTTTGTTTAACTTATCTCTATTTGTGTGTGATGTGTGTTTTTGTGTATTTTGATTTATTTTGCTTAAACCAACGGCAGTACAATATCGAAGGAACAAGGAATTAACAAAATACCGAAGTTACTGTAAATTTTATTTTCTACATATGAACATTTCGACAACTTATGTCTCATCAGTGCAGATAAAACCAAAACACCTGGAAGTCCATTAACCGAAATATGTGTAAAAGCTGATAGAGAACAAATAACCAAAAGGGTACATAAAGAAAGCCACATTCAGCTAAGGACAGAACTATGCATGAGAGAGATACTCCTTAGTTTTAAACAAAATTTTGTAAAATATATATATAATGCAAATTTCAATAAGATCAGTTTTCGGGTCAGCACCGAAGAACTGACTACTGGATTGATGAATACCTTCGGGGACTAACAGTCCACAAGAAGAGACATCGGCCCGTTGGTAAGAAATAACAATATACCGTAGTTACTGTAAATTTATTTTCTGCATATGAGTATTTCGACAACTTATGAAAAAACAAAAAAAACCCTGAAAGTACGTGTAAAAGCTGATAGAGAACAAATAACCAAAATGGTCCAAACAGAAAGCCAAAATTCAGCTGAGGGAAGTGATGATCACAAAAATCAAAGTCCAAAGACATGGCAAAAACGGCAACAGAGGAAAACCAAAGACAAAACAAGGACGTGAGATAGCTACAATGCACGGAAATAAAAGGACGACATTAATGCTTGAATGACATTTGTAGTTTTCAGCAGTGGCACCCAAACTGTGGAACGGTCTTCCAAGCAGTATAAGGGACTCTTAAACAGTATTTTTTCAAAAAATCATTGAAAACACACCTTTCTTAAAAATTCTTTTTTTAATTAAACTGAACATATTTTTTCATATTAAGAACTGTACATTATTGTCCAAATTTTTCTTTTCTAACAAATTTCTATGATTTTAACATCAGAGTTTAAGTTTTTGATCACATTTGAATTAATTTATTTTTTGTTTGCCTGCATTTTAATTTATAATAAAAGTGAATTGTACTCCTTTTTATTTTAACTATATATCCTGGTCATAACACAGGTCGAGTTTGTAATTTCCTTCTTAAATCAAAAAAGAAAAATACCGAGGTTGCATAAAAACAGTAAATTTCGTTATGCTGTACACGTGTTTCAAGGAATAACCTCTCATTAGCAGCATTAAAATTAAATAATATGGAAAGCCAAATTCCAAAAGTTGTAACAAAAGAAGTACTCATTTCTAAATAAATCGAAATATGAAGCCAAATCAAGTACCAAGGACATCTACCGAGTGCCATACAAGGAATGAAGACTCGGTATTTTAAGGGGTTAGAATTTTTATTAAAAACAGTAAATTTCTATAACACGCAAGGTAAAATTTCCATGTCTGACAAGTCTGACTATTGGGCTGGTGAATACTTTCGGAGATCAGTGGCATCAGTCCAATGGTTCAAAATACAAAATACCGAAAGTGCATAAAACAGTAAATTTCGTTATGCTGTACACTTAGTAAACATGATTTTTCTGAAAATTGCCATATATTTGAATATTATATTATATTATCTGAATGTTTTTTTCTTGATTTAAAAAAAATAACTTTGAAACGATCCCGCATCCATGAGTGCGATGCATGGATATAGCAGTAGATTCAGTCTAACCGGTTGAATTTACTATGAGGTATGGTGGAGGAAGTCGGAGTACCCATAGAGACTTATCGACATCTAAATGTCGTCAAAACCTTTAGAGATATATATCAAGTGATAAGAAATATATTTAAACTATGTCCTGGCCACATCTTTCTTAAATCTTAAATCCAAAGCATTGTAAAGTTTCAAACCTGATTTTTTTTCTCGAAAATTTGCATTTGAAAATTGAAATACCTTCGATATTTTAGCTTTATTATCTTAAGTTTTTCTTCAATTTTTCAAAGCAATACGTCAAAATGAATGTTAAATTTTCATCAGCATAGCTGAAATATCAGTGTGAAATCATACAATTATATAAATAAAATCCAGCTGTCAATTTAGTATCTACAGCAGGCCATTCAAAAACCTTGGCATCCTACATGTTACTTCAGTTCAAATCAAAACAATTGAAAAATTAAAGCTGATCCGTGACATAATAAAAAAAACGAAAATTGACCAAGGAGAGCTTTACAACTGACAGGTACTCTTAGTTTGAAAGAATATTTTCTGAAATATGTAAATAACATCATTTTATTATGCATCAGTCTACCTCTTGACGCTTGATCTAGATACGGCATCTAGGCATTTACAATCAACCAACACAGACATCGAATTACACGTTTGAATTTAGTTTCTGAAACTGAAAAGAGAAAAATAGGCCAAACCTTGTGTTGTCAGATGTTTCCAACACTTACTTGATTTTACCCAAAAAAGGAAAAGTTTGAGTTTTTATGTAGTGTATTACACACAAATACACATCAGCCAGGAAGAAATAACAAGGACCAGAAACACAAATTTCTCAAACTGCATCGGTCATATACTGATGGAGTAGGAAACTTTCATTAAAAAACAGGGAAACTCGTTTACAGATTTTTTTCAATTCAATTCAAAAATTTTATTGTCATAAACAAATGGATTGGATTACAGGCAATGCCTATGCAAATCCTCTCCTTCATACAAGATAGAGCATAGATATATACATACATAATGTACATGGTAATACATATATAATATTATACCTAAGTAAACAGATGTTATCAATATTCTGTATATATAAAAAAAAATTTTTTTGAAAGACTGATTTATAATATTTGTGGTTTGTTTATGACACAATAAGTATGATTTAGTTATTCAGATTAAAACGTTTTGATCAAGTTTGTAAATTGATTTTCAGAAAATAGGAAATTTTACTAAATTGGTCCATCAAAAAGACATTAATCTTCCAATAATCAAATAGTATTTTATTTTTCAAATTAGAAAAACAAGGGGGGGGGGAATTAATACAAGGCTCTTCAGAGCCTGTATTGCTCACCTAGGTCTAATGCTGAACTGTATTTTATGTTAATCTATGTTCCCCACAGGCAGCCATCTTTGATGAGGTACCAACATTAAAATCGCAAACTTTGACTGGGTCCACCAAAGGAATATTGAGACCAAGTTGGTTCCAATTGGCTTAGTAGTTTCAACGGAGAAAATCTTTGGATGAAAAGTTTGCGACGACCGACGGACGCAAAGAGATGGCAAAAGATCACATTTGCTATAGCCAAATAAGCTTAAAAATTTGGCAACAGCACGTATTTTTCGCTACCTACGAAGAACAAGATACAAAAAAAAAACTATAAATATCATAATTCAAAAAAAAATCCCGAAAGCTGATTTTGAACATTTGACTTGACGTACACTGTTTTAAAGGTTTTTGTGCCTTCCAAACTTCTTTCGCTTGTACTCTTAAGTACAATTCGACTTTTTTTTAATTGACCTCTCAATATAATTACGTGACAACTTATTCTAAAGACATGGCAAAATCGGCAATAGAGAAAAAATAAAGACAAAACAAGAACGTGAGACAGTCACAAAGCACGGAAATAAAAAGACGACATTAATAATAATATACTCGTAGGGTGAACTCCAATGAACCCGGGATTGACATCAGGTGCATGCTCCGGAAGGGTAAGCATGTCCTATCACGCTAGCGACACCCGTCACACTATCAGTAAGGCATATATTTTTGATAGATCTGTTGAAACAAATGAAATATTCAGTTGTCTTAAATAAGAAAATTAGAAACTTACCGTAAGGTAATGTGGAGACAACAGCCAGAAACTGAACAGTCAGCATTATTATATATTGAATTTTTTGCATCCTCTTTGTTGATATATTCAAAAGGTGGTTTTCCGTGGTACAATCATAGGGTGATGTTAAGTTTGTTCTTGGCTAGGATAAAATTATCTTATTTCAATTTCCATTGATTTTTTCACTATTCACATCAAATTTCATTCCATATTTGGTAATTTGAATTTGATCTGCATATAAACATTGACAAACAAGGAAAATGATATCAGATAAATAATGCAAAATTTATGTTATTATATGTCTGATCTAGTAGTATGGATCCATATTAATCGAATACAGTGATTATGTCTCGGCTGCTTATATACACAATTTTCATAGATTCGGGGCTAAGGGGGCATTCATTTGTACAACTTTGGGAATTATCTTTCCTTTCATTTGCTTAAAGAATGTGCATATCAATAGGCCATATCCGAGTTCTGGTATTTACATTCACCAGTTGTTGTTAGTCCGCCCTACGTCACAATCATGTCCAACCCATGTGACCAAGAATATACGTCAAGACATATTTTTGTTACGTTTCAGGCTCTATGACGTGACGTTTTCTATGCTGTGGCGTATCAAAAGTGGTCTGGTAAATCATGCTACCAGAGCACGGATACTGTCTATTGCACTGATTGTTTCCCTCAGATTTCCTTGTATCTTTTAAAACATCTTAAAAAATATGTACATCTGTTAGTAACAGTTAAAATATTTAAGAAATGTAAATTACCCAGTGCATTTGCAGTAAGCAAAACCAAACTAATCACGGTTGCATGAATAACATTATCATAGATAAGATAAGACTTACACAGTTGTTTGCAAATAAAATGTCTTTTCACTTGTTTCATATATTATGCCGCCGTGCGCGGTCCCGGCTGAAGAATAGGCCCGCAGCATCCTCTGAGCTTGGAGTATGAGCCATCCTAACAGAGGACCCCGAGGGAACCCCGGGATATAGAAATAGGACCCAGTATCTCCGGCTTGCGGGGTGTGACCCCTCCTAAACGGAGGCTGACCCCGAGGGTCNCCCCCCCCCCCCCCCGTACCGGATTTGGCCTCCCATTTCAATATTTGTGGCTAAGAGTATTTTTTTCAAACTGGAATGGGTTATTATTTACGTAAATGATTTTTTTAAAACGAAAAATTGCGATATATTTTCACCTCGTCCAAAATATTCCAAGTAATATTGTACATAAATCCCCCACCAATCTTTGTATAGAACTTGAATACCATCTTTAGGTGTATTAAAAAAATCCCGAAAATGATATGTAAGTTTTTACTGGAAAAGAAATACAGAAATTCCCGGAAATAAAAATTCTGCCATTTATGAACAGTAGTTAGTGTCGGCGAATTCAAACTTTTAGGTCTGCTACTTTTGTAGATTATTCACGTTATTTTACATTGTACTAAAGATTGCCATGCTTGGACGAAAACCACTAAAATTGTCCATGGGGCTTAAAAATACTGATAAGTTTCATAAGAATAAGCAATACAACGGCAAATGAATCAAAAATCGTAAGGAAATTTATGTTTTCATTTGCCTTCCATGTGTTATGTTTGCAATGAAGGGATGTAGAGTAAATGAACATGAGATAAAGTCTCTATATGTATACATCTTAAACGGAGGATCATGTACAAGGTTTTAATTTATTGAATTGTCGAATAGACATTTGTAATCAGTAAAAGTATAACCCTTTTAATTTCAATAATTTTGCCTGTAAATATATACAAGTTTATTATCTGTAAGTTGAGAAGCGGAGATCAACCATTTACGGTTAATCCAACATTTTATTTATAAAATGCCCATTCTAAGTCGGGACTTATGATTGCTTGCATAAAATGTTCTGTATTGAATTGTGTGTTTTCGATGCTGTCGTACGTCTTACGGATTTTCTTTTTGGGTCTCTCCCTCTTATTGCGTCAGTCTTTTGTTGTCACTTTAATTGTGATCGACCGTTTTAATCTCTGTTTATCAGGACATCCCTGTGAAAAGTGACTTACGGATTCGGCCTTTTTAGGGATTGTGCAGTTTGTAGAAGGACTTAGAGACCGACCGTATCTTAAGTCTGCTAATTGGGTCATCCCTGCAGTGAAGATGAATTGTTGGATCTGTCTTCTTTTTATTATTGTTTTTTTTTGTTGATCGGGAAACCCATGATTATCTCGAAAAATACTTCATTCAACTGAAGTTTTATAATCTAAAATAATTTTTTATGATACTCCTTGGTCCAATCTGTGTTTGGAAGATAACCATTAAATGGCAACTTATGTATTGACATGTACTTAAATTACCGATGAATCACGGACAGTTTTCGTTGTGACTACGAATTTAGAAAGGCTGTCACTTCTGAAGATCTGCCTCGTAAGTAAAAGCTTGGCTTCCAATGCACTTCGAACGTAGATATAAAGTTAAGATTTTAACTTTTGTTTCGGCCATCTGGAAAATGGCAGTCATTGAGAAGTCAAAAGCTTTAACATACCCTCCTTACGGTGGTGTCCAACTTCCATATATATAGTTATAACAAGTGTAGAAACTATTAAGGATCTAAAATTTCGTTTTGAAGTCTTAATCACAAAGAAACTACACTATACAACATTGCAGCAAAACTATGTCTGAAGCGACATTGTAAGACAGAAAGTAAAAAAAAAATAGGTCTAAAGAAAATGGCTAAAATCGTATTGGAGTATTTATTGAAGTTTCTGTCCAGTTTATATTTTGGAAGTGTTGTCATTTACCCTTTGATACAGAGATTATATTATAAAATATTTTTACATGGTAAGAGTGTTGATTGGTTTATCCTAGTATATGAACAATTTTGGTGGTGCATGCACATCATCTGACACTGGTCCAACATTGTGCAAAGTATCAATGATTTCTGTTGAAGCATCTCCGAGAAAAATACTGGACAATAATAGGTGGGAGAAAGAAACAATAATGAATAACTAGATTTGCAATTGCAAGCAATAGCTGATGTCGCCCCTGGCAGCCAATTCGATGCTTCCATCTTGTTCGCAGCGTCAAAATCTACTTAGAAATTAAATTTCATTGAAATCGGACAAAGTTGAAATTTTGACGTATTTTGGCAGCCATCTTGGAACTGTCGGCCATTTTGAATTTTTTTTGCTGCATGCCTATCTTCTAATAGTGATTCAACTTTTTGCCAAATATGAATGAAATCTGTCAAGGCATGTTTGAGATTTGATGATTTTTATGAAAATCCGACATACGAAAAACACTGACGTAACTGGGCAGCCATCTTGAAAATGGCAGCCATTTTGAAAATTTTTTTTGGTGGAGGCACAACTTCATAAGGTGATCCAACTTTGTACCAAATATGAATGAATTCTGTCCAGGCATCTCTGAGAACGAAGCCGGACAAAAATCATTGGAAGAAAGAAAGCGGAATAATAATAATAATAATAGAGAAACAGACAAAAAACAATATGTCGTCCCGACTACGTCTGGGGCGACATAATAATAATAAGAACTAGTATTAATTGTGTTTGGATGCAAACACAGGAAGTCTCCCAAACAAACTCCCATATCAGAATTCAAAGGCTTTAGATGAGATCCATAGATAAAAAAAACCTTCCTGTCAAATTTTATAATTCTGAGCACTTGGTATTTTCCCGCCTTTTTACCGTTTCTATGGCAACGGTCACCATTTTAAAGTCTTGGAGACCGGAACCCAATTCTTAACAGGTTAGGCAACCTGTCTGTAAAATTTCATCCAATTCTAAGCACTTTGATTTTCCCGCCTTTTTTACCATTTTCATGGCACCGGTCGCCATTTTGAAGTCTTGGAGACCAAAAGTCAGTTCTACATATGTTAGGCAACCTATCTATAAAATTTCATCCAATTCTGAGCAATTAAATTTTCCCGCCTTTTTTACCATTTCCATGGCACCGGGCGCCATTTTGTTAATTCCAAGACTGGAACGCACATCTTCGGGTTGGGTTCTATTATCCTGTGAAGTTTGGTTAAGATTGGATCATTAGTGTCCGAGAAAACTGATGGACAAAGTTGAGACGGAAAACGGAAGAAAAAGAATAACTAGTGTTCCTATGTTTGGATACAAACATAAAAGTCTCCCAAACCTCCCATGGACACAGGAGATGGCTTTTTTATTTGAGTTCAGCACAATCTTGACAACCCATCTGTGAAATTTCATCCATTTGGAGCATTTCTAATTTTCCCGCTTTTTTTCCGTTACCATGGCAACAGCAGCCATTTTGAATTTTTTGGCCCAAAAATGTGTTCTACTATTTGTATACATCCTTCCTGTGAAGTTTCGTTCAATTTGGAGCACTTTCAATTTTCCCGCCTTTTTTCCGTTTCCATGGCAACGGCGGCCATTTTGAATTTTTTGGGCCCGAAAATGTCTTTTACTATTTGTATACATCCTTCCTGTGAAGTTTCATTCAATTTGGAGCACTTTTAATTTTCCCGCCTTTTTTCCGTTTCCATGGCAACGGCGGCCATTTTGAAAATTTCAAGACCCAAGTGCACCCCGCGGCATGGGTATCTATCATCCTGTGAAGTTTCATAAAGATCGGACCAATATTGTCCGAGAAAACTTCCAGACAAGTTCAGTGGCGAAGAAGAGGGAAGAATAAAAATAATAATAACTAGGGTTCCTATGTTTGGATACAAACATAAAAGTCTCCCAAACCTGCCATGGACACAGGAGATAGCTTTTAATTTGAGTTCAGCACAATCTTTGCAACCCATCTGTGAAATTTCATCCAATTCGGAGCACTTTCAATTTTCCCGCCTTTTTCAGTTTGCATGGCAACGGCGGCCATTTTGAATTTTTTTGGGCCCAAAAATGTGTT
>MJUU01044070.1:75562-101913 GCA_002080025.1 Modiolus philippinarum | reverse complement strand
AAAAAAACAGTTTGAACTCTCAAAATGCTGACACCTGTTGCTCCAGAGAGGTAAGCTTGTCCTTCCCTGCATACAACACCCGTAACACAGTCAGTTCATGTGTTTGGAAGATATGTATGCTACATGTAGCTGATTAATGTCATTTTCTAACTTGTAGACAAAACCAATAAAATCCATGGTACGTGTTACTTCTCTAACCCTCAAACAATATCAAGGTAAACATTTGGGAAGCTTCTGTAAATCTTTGTAGCATTCAGACAATAACAAGGTCAAATCTGTACCACAAACATCTCTAGCGAAGACAGAACTAAAATTCCACAGTATGATATACAAGACAGCACTAAAAACTAAAGCACTGACGGTGTTAACAGTAATTATTTGAATTGGAGTGCTTCGTAGGAAAACGGGATGTCAAGATGCCCGAAGGCATTGTAACCATTCCTTTTCTTATGAAGAACTTTAATTCAATTAATTACAATGAAACATACTTAACTCTTCTTAAATAAATTAATACAAAATTTTTGAAACATTCACAGTACAATTTTTTCAAAATGTTAGGAAAACTGCATAAAAAGGCATAATTTTCCTTGATATTGAACGTCAAGTTGAAAGAATGACCTCCCTTCCCAAATATCTGACTTTCATTTATTCCAATAGTTTAGATTCCTTTCAAAACATGGAAAATTTAATGCAGGGGTTATGAAGAGTTACATTAATATAACAGAGTGTATTTTCATGGTAAGATGGATATTTTATTTCTATTAACGAAAAAATATTTTTTATTCATACCAATCACAACAAGCAATTTTTATATAAAAAGGAGCTATTTCCCAATACCCTAAGTCTACTACTTTAAGGCTGTATTTTAAAAATAGGAAGTTGTAAATACAAACTAACCTTTAATGCACAGATCAATCATTTTTTCTCCAGATATACGTGTTTTCTTACAACCTTTGCTTCCATCTATTTCATAGGCTATCCCCTAAAACAAACCCAATGTAAGAACAATTCATTATACTCAATATTCATAGTGCATGTCAGATATTAAGTGGAAATATGTTAATCATTGAAAAATAAACAATTTTGTTGTTGGATATGATAAATAAAACAAACAAGTTGATTGAAATAAAGAAACAATAGTTACGTTAGTCCCCGAAGGGTATTCACCAGCCCATTAGTCAGAACTTCGGTGCTGATCCAAAAACCAATTATATTTTAAAATTCTAAATATTTAATTTTTTGTGAATTTTATTGAAACTAAGTAGTATCTCCCTCATGGAAAACTCCATCCTTAGCTAATTTTGGCTTTTCGTTTGGATCATATTGGTTATCTGTCAGTTTTTCATTTTTTTTTAAGTTTATGGTCTTCTAAATATTTAGATTTTATCTGCACTGCGAAGAGACATAAGTTGTCGAAATGGTCCTATGCAGAAACAGGATAATTATTGCAGTTGGAACTTAACAGTTCTCGCCACAATATAGCTGAAATATTGCTGAAGTTGGCGTAAAACATCAATCAATCATTCAATCAATCAATCAATCAATCAATCAATGCAGTTGGAGTTAACATATGTGTTATGGTCTCATGTTCATTTACTCCATATCCTTTCGTCAAACATTTAACAGTAAGTTCGGTATTTTAGTTATTATTTACTTACATTTTTATAGTCCGCTATGTACAAGACAGTGAACGTCGTTTGTTTCGGTTCAGCAATTGGAATGTAGATCAATTCGGTAGCATTTACAAACATTATTCGGTTTGTATAGTCATACGCTACACGCGCAGTAGCATTTATATGCAGCAAATACGCCACTTCGTCATATTCTGCCATTAATTCACCCTCCCATTGACCTGGAACACAACACTTGTAATCCGTCGATGCACTAGAAACATTGTTAGAACATACAGGCACAACAAAAAGTAGTACAAAAATTAGATGAAAAGAAATGCTCATAGTTGCACCTTGTGTTGCACATTTAACTGATATCTGTCATAAAATTGATATAATGACCTTTTTGTTTATTGTTTGATATCCTATGTGAATTATGAAGTTAACCTGATTAATAATTGCACGTTTCGTGTTTCAGATATGCATGAAATCATAAAACCTATAAAAAAGGCATTAATCTTTTAAATTTTGAAGTGCTTTTGCGGGTGAGGTTCTTTTTTCGAGTACTCAAGCAATCAAAGTACAGATTTGCGAATGTTATGTTCCAAGATATCAGAGGTTTCTTATCATCTAAATGATCTATATATATTTTAGTTCATGTCAGTATGAAAAAATAGCTAAATGTATATAAATTACCGCTAAAGTACTCAGCAGGGAGCAAAAACTCAACACGATGGCTAATCGCTATGGCAAAATAGTGGCTCGCAAATGCCATATAGTAGGTTATCATGGCGAGTTTCGTAGAAAAAAAAGAAAAATTGTTAACCTATATTTTTCAGTAAAGATACTTCTTGACAAAAAAATATCATTTATTTTATTAATTTTTCAAATTTATTTTTTTTTGCTTTTTAAAATTACCGACGAAATTTTCGTGCGATGACAGATATATTGTGAAGATATATGGAGTTATTTCATTCATGTTTAATGACATTGGCGGATGATATTTTGTTTAATTTTTGAATTGATATCAAACGATTTTACAAGTTTTATATAAAACATTGGTGTTGCCCAAATATTATGCATAAGCATGTTGTAAATTCAGCTTAGTATGTGTTCTCTCTTGATTTATTCGTCCATAAGCACAGCATATCCGATCAATAAATGTCTTTCAACCAAATAGGCCCTTACAACGGATTGAAGACAAAACAATTTAAATGCAAATCGTTCTGACTTCCATTCGTTTTTAATGCTTCGAAAGCTAAATCTTGACTACTGATACTGTAGCTGCGGAACCGTAGCTCTTTTGGTCCTTCTGCTGAATTTTTTTTGATAGGTGCGGACCGGGACCGCAGCTACTGACACTTCTCAGCGTGAATCAATGAAGCCTCAAGCAGCCACTCGGATTCTCATAAGAGGTACTATTCCATTTAAATATTTTTGGTTATTTGTGCTCTCTCAGATTTTTCAAATATTTAATTTAAATTGTCTGCTAAATATTTTGATTTGTTCTGCACTGAAGAGACATAAGTTGTTGAAAGAGCCATGTGCAGAAATCAAATTAACAGTAACTTCGGTATTACACTGTTGTTTACAGTCCTATTAATAGTAACCGTACTTGATAATGTATTTATAAGGTATTAAGGGAAACATTTGAGAAAGTTCAAGGAAGAAAACAATAAAAATGCCACAGACAGAAATCGGTTAATGTATGAATTGGTTATTATAGGAACTATTTTAGCCATGCTCTACCAATGAATAAGCTTGTAAACAAATACCGGTAATTCTTTAAAAAAAAGATCACAAAATTTTATGTCTTGATTTTTGTCTTTCCTGTGACGAATGTTGCGAAGACGAGACACAGCGACCTTAGATTTCGTCGTCGTCAACATTTAATGAACGAAAATATTTTGCTTTTTATGAACTTCAATGACTTTATATATTTAATATCAATGAAATTTTTGATACAATATTTAGTACAACTTCATTATTGAATTATAATGTTTTTTTTAGTTTTTGTTTGTTAAATTTATTTTTCACTATCTTGCCAAAAGATTGATCTACCTTTTTTCGAACACCTTTTTGGGTTTTTTTTCACCACATTATAGCACCAGTATGCCATAGACTGAAGATGATTGGTAAGTGAATACATCTTTAGTGACAGAATTATGTCACCTTGACCTATATTTTCCACATCGATGAACTAGGATAAATTTTCTCTTTATATCCATATATCAACATTTTTTGAAAATGAAATTCTGGCACAGTATTTAATTTTGATGTAGAATCGTTGCATGTAGATAAGCAATGAGCTTTAGTAATTTTATTCCGGTTCCAACTTTGGTAAATTTCTTAAAATGAACAAGATAAAGAATTTTTTTTTGCATACAGTCATAGATCAATTACCAGACATAATTCTGAAAACTAAGAATATCCATTTTTTGTAGAACTACAACTATGAAAGACATGCAGTCTTTGGGAATTTTTTTATGAATTTTAGTGATTCAAACCAATTTTGATTCCAATTTTGCTAACTTTCCTGAAACTCTCAAATACATGTAATTATTGGGAATTCTCCTTAGGAACAATGCTATTTGAATGATGTTTTGTGAAAACAAATATTTTCAATACCAAAATTTCTAATTCCAATTTTGGCAGATTTCCTTATGCTGTCAAAACCCAGATGTTTCTTAGCAACCATATCTTAATAAAGGCCTTATCATTATGAAATGGGAGTTTCCGAGATATTTCGAATTTTACATTTTCAACTTGGTTTATATGCAATCGATATTGGAAAATGTCGAGCTTTCTTTAAATCATAGTTGCTTTTCAGGGAATAGTACCAATTTCGTGATGAATCTAGGTCTCCGTTACAACGTGCAAATGATAGAACAAGGGTAATCAGCAGGTAAATTGAACATTGCTGCTCACAGCATATGAGATGTCATCAGATTTGGTGGTTTCAGTGTTTTGACCAGGACAGCTGTATCTCATACCAAAAGATCAAAGTGGCTGTACCCAAACGGTATTTTGATGGCAAAGCAATATTTTGAAGAAATACCGAATAACAAAGTTCTTCCCATATTATGCTGAATAATGAAAGAATGCTAGGTCGCATACAACACGAAAAACAACTAATATTCCGGACTTTCCATGGCCTTCCAAGTCACCGGAATTAAGCCCATGATGATGAATTTGATAGTCGTTACTACAGCTTACGATTGCATTACAGGCAATGTGTACCGTCATTCCACAGCAATTGATCCGATATTACGTCATCGATTGCGGTGACGCTGCAAGGCAGATATCTAAAATTAACTTCTACAAAAGACATATTGATAAGCAAGGAAATTGGCCTGTAGATGTCATGTGACATGAAATAGAAAACGAGTTTGTGAACTTAATTGTGAATTTAAATGAAATCATTCATGAAAATTATCTTACTATATGGCATTATCTTTTCTTGATCATCAGCCGAAAAATTCAATATTCTTTCCTTTTCGGAAGAGTATATTTTGTTCTACCAAACTCGTTCCGCTGAGTTGGAAGAATTCGGAGATTGCAAAGTTAAAATATCTCAAGGGATCTCGCTATTCATTTCTTTAATAAATGGGGTTTCCAATCAATGTGTTATTTTGTTTGGAAAAAGAGTAATTAAAGAGAAAGATAGTTTGATAATCTCGTTTTTGAGGTTAAGTACTTATAAATATAAATATATAAACTTACCCCCTCCATCATGTTTCTTTGGTGTAAGATTAGCAAAGTTTAACTGGTAATGAATGTTCCGAAATAAATCTAAGTTTGTGAATTTGTGTTACAGACTGCTCATAGAATTTATGGGGAAATTGATATAAATGTTAAAACTTATGGAGGACAACTTTTTAAGCGCTAACACCCATACCAAAATAAAGCATCAAACATGCAAAAATAAACCTAGCAAATAAAAAAGGGAACCAGGATTTAGTAAGTTAAGAAAATATTATAAAAACTAGTAGGATAATTTCATTTTTTCTGTTAATCACCAATCAAAACACCAAGAAATACACAGGCTTCATATCTCTAAAATTCTCATTAACTTCGGTATATTGTTATTTATTTCCACTGGGGCGATGCCACTGCTAGTAGACTGTTAGTCTCCGTGGGTATTCACCACCTCAGTAGCCATTACTTCGGTGCTGGCCCGAAAACCAATTTTATTTTAAAAATGCAATATCTAAATTTAAGGAAACTTTGTAAAAACCTAAGGAGTATCTCCCTCATGCATAGCTCTGTCCTTAGATGATTTTGGCTTTACTTTTAAGATCCTATTAGTAATTTTGTTCTATATCAGCTTTTACAGATATTTTGGACTATGGATTTCCAAAAGTTTCGAATTGATCATCCATTTTCAAACATTCTTTTGCTGATAGAAACTTTTCTCCATTCATGACAAATATGTCGTCATTCCTTTCAGAGAAGGCCCCTCATAACACCATTCTTTGAGAAAATTATTACATGGATTGTTTAGAGAAATAACCGGGCATTGGTTATTCCCGGGACAGTCTAACCTACAAAACTACTACTTCGTCTAAGAAGGAGATAATACGGAACCATCAATCTATTTTGCTTTCCTTTAGAATTTCGACTACGATTAAGACACTGACAATCCCTTTTTGTACTGGCTACCAAAATTATACAAATACCCTTATATCTCTGGAACTGCAAAATGTTCTACAAAAAAGGTTTCTAATTTGTTAACCTCCCTGTGATAAGTGGTGTAATGAAATGTGGATATGAAAAAGCTCCAAAGATTCAATTGTCATCTTAAACTCTAAATCATTATCACATTGTAATATTTAAAACTTTTGAATTCTCCGCACTTTATACTACCATTCCTCGTGAACAACTGAAATCTTGGCTGTAAGATCGAATTCAAAGATGTTTATCCCGTAAGAATGATGAACGAAGATACAAATACATTGTCATAGGTAGAGAATATGCATATTTTTATGCCCCAAGATCGAGGATTAGGGGCATATTGTTTTTGTCCTGTCTGTCTGTCTGTCTGTCTGTTTGTCCGAAACTTTAACCTTGGCTTTAACTTTTGAACTATACAAGGTAGACTTTTGATACTTGGCAAGTGTATAGGTCTAGTCAAGAGGAACATATATATGCAAAAACAAATTAGACCAAAGGTCAAAGGTCAAGGTCATAGGGGTCCAAAAGGAGTAAAATTGGGAATCTGGGGGCATATGTAGTGTTTCACAAACACATCTTGTTTGAAATACGACTCCAAACCCGATAAAAAAATAAACAGAGGAAGAAGTGATTAAAATGTAAGAGTATCTGATCGACAATATATTTACCCAGTTTGGAGACTTTGTTTTCCAAAAGACTATCGGAAAGTTAATGGGCACAATCCATGCACTTCCTTTAGCCGATCTGTTTCTCAACATATATTAAACTGTATGCATTGAAGGGCTTTTTCAAAATAAAGATAATAATCTTGCAAAAATCTTTGATTTAAATTTCTGTTATAAAGATGATATTTTGTTGCTAAACAACAGTAGCTATCGTGATTTTCATCACCTTATTTATCCAAAAGAATTCGCAGTAAAGGATAGTACAGATACTTCAAAAAACACCGGCCTCATTCCTATCCTTCATCTATACTTGACATTGACAACAGAGGTACACTACAAACTACGTTGTATGACAAACGCGATGACTACATTTTTCCAACAGTCAACCTCCCTTTTCTTTGTAGTAACATGCTAACGGCACCAGCATATAGTATTGACATCTTCCAACTCATTCGCTACTCAAGAACCTGTGGTTAATACAGTGACTACAGAGACGTACAAAAAGTTTTTGGTCACTAAGTTTTTTTTCATATATATATTTCATATAAAACGACATTTTTTTCAAAAAAATATTGTGAAGCGATTTCTTATCCAATATTCAAATATAGTTTTCACTGCTAATTAGATAAATTCATCCAGTTTTAGAGGATAATTAATTAGCTAGGCTATGGAATAGCCAAGCTATATAGATAGTTCTTAGGGGAAAGTGAGGAGTGCGCTTGCGTAGTGAGGAGAACGCATGCCCAGAAGACTACTGACCAATAGGAATTTCATATTATCGAAAATCAAAATGGCGTCCAGTTTCGTCCTGATAAAACGGGGCGGGGTTTAATTTTTCTGTTTCCTTGTGGAAGTTGAAACGTATTATAAACATTTTCCATATGTGGTACTGGGAACAGGTTTGTAGAGGATGATCTGATTGGTATTGCAATATCGCTTAGCTAGATTTATAAATATAGATATGATAAAAAGAATAAGAACAGTAATGTTTAAATTTAAAACCAGAAGTTAAAAATCGCTTAGCCAGATTTATAAATATAGTTATGATTAAAAGAATAAGAACGCCAATTTATAAATTTAAAACCAGAAGTTAAAAATAAAGATAAGGTATTGTGAAATAATCAATAATATACAAATACTATAAAAAAACACCGATTTAAAGGTCGCAAAATGGGAAAGTTGATCGAATCAATGACTGAATCGATTTATATCACCTACTTATGTTTATAAAGTCACTTTATGTTTATAACGTCCCCTCGTGTTCTACATTTGCATCAATAGACTTTATTTCATTATCATGATGATATTATTGATGATTTTTCACTCAGTTTGAAGATGGCATATGGTATTCAGTTATTGGAGAAATATTACTTTCATTTCTTTTGATTAAGTGACTATATAGGGTATTCTTCACCTCTTTTGTCACATGCGCAAACCAATAGAACAATTTACAAAGAAGTACCGAGAAAGGCTTACTTCAAGTATTGATTTGAGTGTGCAAATACATCATGAGCAACCACACCCTTTTCAATCAAACACGCAATTTTCTATCCAAGGCTATTCCATAGCCTAGCGTTACGTTTTTATTTCATAAAAACCATTCTCCGATTTATATCATCTACTTATGTTTATAAAGTCCCCTCGTGTTTTCTAGTTTGATAAGTTGTAGTTTAAAAGCTTCAATTATTCAAACAGAAAGTAATTTTGGTTGTGGAAAATCCTTATATTTACAAGTAAAATTTATTTATTTACATTGGTTCTCTAAAATTTCAAATACGAAAATTATATCTAAATAAACAATGAAAATTTATTCATTTTTCTAATTTATGGTGCAAAGTTTAACCAAATCGGAAAAAAAAATGGCTTCATAATATTTGTTTTGAAAAAAAAGTGGTTTCACATAGAATATAGATTTGTTGTCATCTTGGAAACAATCTCTATCAAGGTACAGAGACGTACAAAAAGTTTTTTTTAAGGATACAGCTAATGCTGTTTTATCTTCTACTGTATTTGACATTTCTATCGGATTTGACATTTTTAACACTGCGGATGTCCTGTAAGAAGCAAGAGATAATTACTCTTTCAGTGCACTTGTTTTATTGGGTTCGTGTTTTCCATCTTTGTATGTGTGTGTGTGGGGGGTCTTCATTTCTCTTTTCTGTGCTGTCTTTTTTCTCTGTTTTTTTTTCAGGGTTGCAATCGTGTATCAATATAATTGGATTGTTCGTTTCAAGACTGACTTTCGATTTACACATACTGTAGCAATATAGGATTTAAGAAAAAAGACAAGAAGAAACCCCTACAATGTCAGAAAAGGCCCCAATCTGCAAGAGACTTCATCAACAACAAAAACATAAATGGTAGACTAATGACAACGATAGAAACCCTGTATAGCCGTCACTGGTAAAGACAACGATAGAAACCCTGTATAGCCGTCACTGGTAAAGACAACGATAGAAACCCTGTATAGCCGTCACTGGTAAAAACAACGATAGAAACCCTGTATAGCCGTCACTGGTAAAGACAACGATAGAAACCCTGTATAGCCGTCACCGGTAAAGACAACGATGGAAACCCTGTATAGCCGTCACTGGTAGAGACAACGGTTAGGTTAACCCGGATTTTGGCACCAAATCCTCCCTTTTTTCTTTCCCGTGTTCTCATATATATGTACATTAACATGCAAATAAAACCATTATAAGTAGATTTTTATGATAATACCTCTATCTCGAAAAAGAAAGGAATTAGGCAACAAGTAATTCGGTCTGTAACTGTCGGCTTATTAAAGGAGCCAAGTCTGTAAGTAGAACAGAACTACAATACAAAATAAAAACAATGAGGGAACCACTACATATTTGCTAGGTCCAATCAGAGGAAAGTCAAATGTATTCTGTTCATGAAATGCTTAAAAGATTAAATCCTAACGCAAGATGACATTTATCTTCAGAGTTATTTTCGTATTTCAAGCTAAAATATCATTAATTATAATAGATTTACTTTCTAAAGCATAATATATCAATTATATTTTACTGGATTATATAAGTATTGTTGTTATTTGACATAAGTTGTTGATAGCAACTAGGAGTCTCTAATTATTGGTTGTCTGCTTTAATGTTCCCAATAATTCGTAAATGATGAACTCTCTTACAACATAGGCAACAGGATTATCCTGTTTCTGAAAAGGAAAGAAAGCTATTTAGAAACAAAAAGACACTTATACTAAAGAAGCGTTGAAATGTATGGAATGTTGATATTTAGACGGTAATTTGACCTCTGAAAGTAATTTACGATTTTTGTCAATGTAACGCAATTGGAAATGTGTACATAAAGTTTTTTTTGTTTGTTTTTGTTTTTGTTTTTATTTTGTTTTGTTTTGGTTATCTTTGCACTTTAGCAATACAAGTTAAAAAAGCTGGAACGTACATGTGTCTTTCATTCGAGGCGTAATTCTAGCCACACCCTAAATGGTGAATGAAAGGATTTGGAGTAAACGCACATGAGAAAAAGTCTTTACAAATGCATGGTAAAAACAAGCAAATGAACAACGCTTTTATTGTTGTTCTTCATCTTGAAGTCATGAGGCCTTCAACAATGAACTTTGCTCATACCTCATAGTGAGTTCAAGACGGGCCCTAGAACCGGTTTGAGCGGAATTCTGACCAAAAGCAATGATACTTGGATGTAGCGTTATTCGATATCTATCAACGAATTCCACTCAAAACGGTGCTTGAGGCCGTCTTCAACTTACTTTGAGGTATGAGAAAACCCCATTTTTGAAGGCCTCATGGTGATTTAAAGATGCAAAACAAGAATAAAAGCGTTGTTCCATTGATGAGTTCTACTTGTAGATAATTTACTCTATATCATTTTATTGTTTATTCGGCAGCTACGCAACATTACTTTTTCATTTTCTTTCTTTCATGTGGTGTCCTAAAATTAATGCTGCAATTCTGAAATCTAGTGTTAGTAACCTTTGAAATTTCATGTTGATACTTGGCATTCTTACATTGCATAGGTTTTTTGAATATTTTTCTGTCCTTTGTACCGTTGATAAGTTGAATAGATTAATGTCCAGTAAAGACTGTGTTTTGACTATGTTTACAAGATGTATTGGTAAGCACGTGCCTAAAAAATAAATACATTTCTGAAAATAAATTCGAGATATATGTGAAAAAAATGAATGTATTCATTCAGTTGTTGTATGACTGTTTACTACATGTATCCTATTCATTAGCAAAATAACTAAATAACTAAATACCGAAGTTTCTGTGAATTTACTTTCTGCATATGCGCATTTCGACAACATATGTCTAATCAGTGCAGATAAAATCTAAACGTTTGGAAGATTATAAACTCAAAGATGTTTAAAAACTGATAGAGAACAAATAACCAATGTGATCTAAATGTAAATCCAAAATCAGCTAAGGACAGAGCTTTGCGTGAGGGATATACTCCTTAGTAAATTGAGGAGAGGATATTGACAACTGATTTATTTCTTCCTCTCCTGGTTGAGATTTCGTCACCATTTTTACAGTATTCCAGCATCTCTTGTTTACCAAACAACCAAACCTATTTTGAAACTTCCATTATCTAAATATCGAAAAACTTGTCACATGCTTTCAAATATAGAAAAAAGCTTATTTTTGCATTTCATTTTGCTTCCCCTGGTTATAGGGTCTGTAAGTCTCGTCATCTGACCTCCGAGAAATCACAATAAAATTGCAATTCGAAAATGTTTTCCGCCGAAACATTACGTTTCAGGATTATGACGTTAAATATTTGTTTGAAACATCATGCATTTTCGAACAAAATGCAACTTCCGGGTACAAGTTTTTAACGAGACTTACAGGCCCTATTTGTTCTCCATTTAGTTATTTTAAATCTTTTCGCTTTGGTCTCCCAAATGTTTTACTTGATCTGATTTTGAGAGACATAAAACTTCGAAGTGGCTATCTGGAAAAATTGTATGCAAATTAACGATATTGTTGAATTGTGTTTGTTAATTGGGTTTGTAAATCTCGTCATGTGAAACCAGGATTTCAAGATAATACTGATAATCAAAAACGTTTACCACGAAAACATGACGTTTTCGAAATAAGACGTTCACTTTTGTGTTTGAAACGTCATACATTTACGTACAAAATGCAACTTCCGGGTAAATATTTTGTACCCGGAAGTTCGAAAACTGAACGAGACTTACAGATCCAATAAAGTACACCTAGTACGAAAGTACTTAATGTATGTTTCTATGGAACAGGGCCTGCGCTACATGTCGATTTAGGCTATAGAAAAATAGCTTCAATCATCTGGTTAAAAATTTCTAGTTGCGTCATGGTTGTTACATGGTGCATGATGTATAGGAGTATATACCATTTCAGCTGTGATCAAGATTCAAAATTTGTTATGAAGATTTAATTTCGACACATAAGGATTTTTCTTGTAATTGTAACGGCTGTGCGTAGAAGATGATCTTATTATCTAAACTGAGTTTTAGGATGCGAAGAAATCCTGAATATGCTTTGTTGCGGAGGTAATAAATTTGTGTTTAGTTTGTTTTTGTTTGTTGCGTTGAAGATCAAACTGTAAAATTTTATTTTTGTTCTTCGTCAATGATGTTTGTGGTACCGATTTGTTCTTCTTAATCTTTGAATACCACTCTAGAGATTTATATAAGTTTTTTTCTTCAAAATTTACCTTGGTAATGTTTGTATTTGTTTTTTATTCTAGGGTTAGAAAATGAAATTCATAAAACAGCTCACAAAGAGAGCCTTTTAAAACAATATATGACTCACTGATAGTGTAATGAGTGTCGTTAGCTGGGAAAGACATACTTTCCGTTCAATAGCAGTTGATGTCAGTCCCGGTTTAGTAGGAGTTCACACTATAAGTGCCTTAGTTCTGAGTGTGTTGTTTTCATTTCCGTGTCTTGTGACTGCTTCATGCATTTTTTGTCCTAGTTTTTCTATGCTCTCGTTCTCGCCATGTCTCAGGACTTTGATGAGATATATAATGCATTGAATAGCATTAAGGGATAATTTTAAACATAGACATCAGTATTTTTACATTCTTTTCTCTAATTCTTTTTCAAAATAAATGCTTCCCAAATTATGTTAGATGAACTTAATTATCAACATGCTAATTGGTTGTCTCGTGTCAGTTTCTAGAAATAGTGCAACCGGATGTTGATGAAATTAACACCTGCATCATTGTCTAGCGAATTGACTTTTACATTTTTATGACTAAGATAACTGAATTTATTGATAATATGACATTTTTTATCAAAAATATTACACTCAACATCCCTTTCAATGAAAGGCGCAATGATACACATAGCAACGATGATAGCAACAAAATGGCGGCATACTTGAGACTGGAGACTACGGAGATCGCTTTACTTCAAATAAATTGAGTAGTAATTAGATAAAAAATCTCTTACATTGTTTTCCGGTTCATTACGATAATTTCTCACATCTCGATAGTTAAATTTTCATATTTTAAAGTTCTCGGGTAAATTTCGAACTTTAAAATGTGAAAATTTAACTATCTTGATATGAGAAATATACGTAATAAACTGGAAACAATGTTAGAGACTATATTTCCAAAACATTAATACACAAATGATTAACAACTGATAGAAAACTTATCTTTCTGGAAGTATATAAAAGTGAATATTTCAGCCTTTATTCTTTAAACTCTCAAGTATTTTTGTTCATACCATAACAATTTCTCAGTATTCTTCACACTTTCACCCTTGATTACATTACAGAATTTTGCTTTTAAATTGATATTCTATTGCATACAATAGAAATTATAGCCTTTTTTGTAATATCTAAATGGCTGATTAAAAAAAAACAAATTTAGGAACCTGTGCTTTGATATCCAACAAAGAAAATTAAATGGGAGATACGTTTTAAAACAGCTTTAAATATGTTTTAACCTGCCAGTGTATAAATTAAATGCTGTAAATTACTAAAACGTAAAAAGTAAATAAAGAAAATTGCATAATTAGCCATGTTTCTCTTATAAAAGCAAACCTCTGCTCAGTCTTTTGAATTTTCTTATATTTGGTGGCATTGATGTAGAAGCATTCGTTCGAAAAAGAAATTTAATCACAACTTATTTTAGTAATTTAATCTAAAGTAGCCTCTGAGATTTCAAATACAACTCACTTTTTATACACAGTGGAACCATTGCATCTTTAGGCAGACGTGACTTTTGACAACGTTTTCCATTTTCTACGTCATACTTTATGCCCTGATAAACAAATTAACAATTTAACAATGAAGGAATATGGGATAAATGCAAATGAAACAAATTCTCTACAAATACACGGTAATACTAGGCAATAGAGCAACGCTTTTATTGTTGTTCTTCATCTTGAAATCACCATAACATTTACCCACGGGAGAAATATCCTAATAGTACTTATGCTTATTAAGCGTTAACTCTAGGATGCCACTTAAAATTCATTTAAAACAAAAATAGCTATGCCATACAATAATAGGGTTTATTGCAAGAATGTAAGGGAATTCTTCGTATAATATATTTAATTTGTATGTTCATACAATACAAAAAACTACTTGGAGTTATATTCTTAGCCAATAAGGCAAGGACCCTATATTACACAGTACCCGCATGTCTTATATTTCAGAAAAGTAATATTTGAAGGAAAAGTTTTGACTTTGATTTTTGTTCCGTAGTGAGATAGTGTTTTACCGGCAGATTCGATGCGAGCACTCTTTGACCCATCTTTCAAAAAGACTTTTTGTTATATACTTTATTTTCAAGATAGTTGTCTAGTTAGTAGTCCATTTGTTTTGAGTTAATTCTTTTTATGTATTTATACTATAGGGAAACAAAATAAACCGGTTTAACACTACCTCTAATTTTTGCTAGTGCCGGTACTTGGTCCCTGGTCCTGTTCTTCCGAGTTCCTATCGTTATTCATGTTTGTCTCTAGTCTGTTGTGTGTTTTTTTCTAGTGCAGCTTCCTTGTTGATTGTGGCATATGGTTGTAATGTAGGTGTTTAATGTTATCTCCACTTTGTAATGATCTAATTAGTTCACAGACAACTTGGTGCTATAATATTTTTATGCCCCGCTTACGATAGTAGGGGGCATATAGTGTTCGGGTTGCTAGGTTTACCTACAAGTTTTTTGTTTTTTTCTGGGAAGGATGAATGCTATTATCATGAAACTTTATATAAATACACATTAGCGTCTAATTAAACAAAAATCATAATAAAATTTTACCCATGCAACCAACTTCATGCTTCACTGATCACGGGAAAAAAAGTGTAATAGTATGAGGTTTACCCACAGGTTGAACTTTTTTTTTCTTTGAAGAATGTATGCTATTATCATTAAACTTTATATAAATACACATTAGCATCTAATTAAACAAAAATCATAATAAAATTTTACCCATGCAACTAATTTCATGTTTCACTGATCACGGGATAAAAAGTGTGAAAGTATGAGGTTTACCTACAGGTTGAAGTTTTTTTCTGTGAAGGATGTCTGCTTTTATCATTAAACTTTACATAAATACACATTAGCATCTAATTTAACAAAAATCATAATAAAATTTTACCCATGCAACCAACTTCATGCTTCACTGATCACGGGAAAAAGTGTGATAGTATGAGGTTTACCCACAGATTGAAGTTTTTTTCTATGAAGGATGTATGCTATTATCATTAAACTTTATATAAATACATATTAGCATCTAATTAAACAAAAATCATAATAAAATTTTACCCATGCAACCAACTTCATGCTTCACTGATCACGGGATAAAAAGTGTGAATTTATGACATTTACCTACAGGTTGAAGTTTTTTTTTCTGTGAAGGATGTATGCTATTATCATTAAACTTTACGTTAATACACATTGGCATCTGATTAAACAAAACTCATAATAAAAATTTATCCATGCTACCAACTTCATGCTTCAGTGATCATGGAAAAAGGGGTGTAGTATGAGGTTTAACCCCAGTTTGAAGTTTTTTTCTCTGTGAAGGATGTATGCTATTATCATTACACTTTATATAGATACTCATTAGGATATAAATAAATAAAAAATATCATAAATATTTACCAATGTAACCAACTCCATGCTTCACTGGTCATGGAGAATGGGGTATAGTTTAAGGTTTATCCATAGGTATAAGTTTCTTTTCTGTGAAGGATGTATGCTATTATCATTGAATTTTACATGTATTAAATACCTATTAGGGTATAATCAAACTAAAATCAAAATAAGAATATTTCCATGCAAGCAACTTCATGCTTTACTGGTCACGAAATATACCATTCTTCAAAAGAGTTGTGAGGCAGGGCATTGTATCCGTTAGACACATATTCTTGTTATTTGAAAAGGTGATATAGATTTTTGAATGTTTAGATAGATTTTAAAATCATTTTCTTTTTTCATATCAATGCGCAAGATATTTACATTCAAGTTGACAATAACATTGTGACTTCATTTCCTACAGGGAAAATATATTGTATATGAAAAAGAAAGGAAATGGGGTAAATGTCAAGGAGATAACATCCCATATCCAGGTTAAAACGACAAAAAACAAAACATCTAGGGGTCACCATATGGTCTTCAGCACAGTGAGGAACCTCACACCATATAGTAAGCCCTAAATGGCCCCGAAAAGGTAAAAAAGTGAATAAATCAATGGAAACAAACCACATCCAATAACCCAAATATCAAGAAACTAAAATTTTATAAGAAGACAAGGACAAGCCAATGACCAACATATTCCTGACTTGGGACAGGCGCAAAAATTGCAGTGGGGTTAAACTCGTTTTCTTGGATCCAAACCCTCCCCTTATGTGTGGTGAATGGCTAAAAATAAATACACAAAAAGACTCACTGTAAAAATCAAACTAGAAAAAAAGTCCAACTTATCAAGACGAGTACCCTGACGATGAAGTACATAAAACATGAAGACAATACACACAGGTACTATCCGGATAAATGTTCGCAGTTACTGACAGCTAGCTAAGGACATAATTTCCGTTGACTATGATATCAAGCCTTCTTACATATGAAATTTCAATTGAAAGACTTCTTAACAGATTTGGTATAACAACATCATCAATTATGAAAGAAGAACATGATAGTGTGCAATGCCAAATACTGCCAATATGAAAAATTGTTTAAATTTAGTTATGGTGTAATGCATTTAGGAGATGATCAATATTTTTGCCAACAAAAACCAGAAGTAAAGATTTAACAACAATGCTGTATTTATATCCTTTATGAATAAGTTTGTTCAACGGATTAATACGTTTGGAATGACAATTTTTGAATTTATGCGCTTTGTAAATGATATTTCCATAGAAGTTTGGATGTGAAATGCCCTGATGTATAAGAGCCCTGCATGTAGAACCAAATTTTCTTAATAAGTCAATGTATCTATGTATATTTCATTGAGTAAAAATATTTAATTAATTTAACCAGTAAAACTAAATAAATTACCGCTATATATAATAATTTTCAATAATAAGAAAAGATTCTATCTACTGACATAATTACGTTTCTGTAGTCAGATATATACAATGTACTGGTGGTCGTTTGCTTAGGTTGAGCATATGGATCGTTCATCAATTCGGTAGCGTTTACAAACTGAATGGAGTTGGTATATTAGCAGTAGTATTTATATGTAAGAAATACGTTGTTTCATCATACTCTGCCATCAATTGACCTTCCCATTGGTCAGGTACACAAAACTTGAAATCTCCAAAAGCATAGGCAAAAGCAGGAACGACAAAAAACAGTAAAGGAATGTATTGTACCTATATACACATGTTTTTACTGTTATTTAACAAATTATTTCATATCAATACATGAACATGCACTTTTGATATAATAATAATTATGTCATACAATAGTATTACCACTTCTTATGTTGAATTTGATATCGTTTATGTTATGACATTTACCTGTTTACTTGCTTGTGGTAAACAAATAAACTATATGTAAAGATATTGTTTAAATATGCTAAAGTTATTTGAGTATATAAAGTCCATGCACAATCAATGGAGACTTTCGAGATAGGAACTCTCGTGTAATTGAAGACGGAAACGATCGCCTCGGATACCAGTAAGAAGGAATACTGGATTTCTAAAACCTATGAAATAAATATATACCAAATAAATTCCAACTATTTATAAAAATAAAGCGCATTTAAATTTGTCCTATATGACAACTCTTTAATTAAACTTTAATTGACCAAAAAAAAAAAAAAAATAAATAAAAAAAAATAAATAAATAAAGTAAACTGAAGCGCTACAAATCAGTGTTCATTAATTAGTGCTTCCCTCTCAATGTATTTTTACCTAAAAAGTAGAACAGTTTCGCATTGAAGACGATTCGACAAAAATCCCGTATTAATTTGATACTTGTGCATACAAAATTGAAGATTGCTGAACTCGTTTTTTAATTGCCTTTGAACTAATAAGTAGAGGTAATCACATCCCAGATTTCCTGCACAGGGTGATTTGAGGCAGACTCTGTTGCCACTATGTTTTACTGTGCATAAGCACACATCAGGCTTTAAGTTAAACCCTGAAGGATAGTGTTTGAAGTGGTAGTTAGTTAAAAATCGAAGTGCCTAAGGTGGTTAAGGAAGATCTACTACCTATACAACTACTGTAGTCTCACCATATCAGTGTGAGTTCGCGCCCCACTTTGAACATTACAAAAAAGGGTGCACTCGACTTACAATCGTCAGTTACCTGCCCAAGGTCAGTGCTCCTCTCTGGGCACTCCGGCTTCCTCCACCATTAAAACAGACTGTTAAATGTATGAGATAGCTGAAATACTGCTGAAAGTGACGTTAAACCCCATATCAATCAATCAATCAATCAATCCAGTGCTCTTAGAATAGTCTTAGCGCAAAAATGGAGATTTCCTTATAGCCGTATGAGATAGAATGGTCGGGGAGCCGCCTCCCTCCTTTCGGCATTTTAGCTTTAAAAGTGATTGTGCTAAGCTCCGATCATTTTCATTACCGGAATCTTTTTATAGAAGCTTGGTGATCATTTGACAATTTGCCTTGTGAGTGCTTACTTCTAAATTTCTAGTGGAACAAGCAAAATGTGACAAGGTTGCCTTTATTGACTGTTTGCTGCAGTTTGTCCGCTTGACCAAGATCCTGATAGCCATAAAAATAAATACAAAGATGCATTGGATTGATCTAGAATTATTACGATTACTCTTTACCAACAAGAAATTATTTTTGGTGTGACAAATGAATCACAGATATATGATACTATGAACCATACTCTACTTATTTTAAAATATTTTATTTATAAATGTAGATATCAAATCAAAATTTTGATTGATACATAGTCCAATAAAGGACTGTCATCAACAACAAAACAGTTACAAACAAAACACAAAATATGCAAAATAGAGCAAATCTGAACAGAGAAAAATGACATCACGACTGAGGATTAACCAGTTTAATATGACAGATCAATATATATATATATATTCGTCTGAAGTCAGAGACCAACTGAGTTAGAGATTTAGGATGTGATATTATCGAGAACATCTTTCCACTGAGGAATTTGACCATCACAATTTGAGTGACACGCAACACTACATTTGAATTTCACTGTTGCATATAAGGCCCTATTTCGATGAATTTACATCTCATCAGTGCAACTCGAGGCTAAAAATTGGAAAACCGCTGCCGAAATATTACACCCTCGAAAGGGTGTACATGACTGGAGATTGGTTGGTAAATTTCCTGTCCCTACCCATTTGGCCCCGAGATTGATGGATCTCGCTGGAGAAGCCGGGAGGGAGAAAAAAATCCAAAGTTCCATATTAAATGTCTACTCTACTCTATGAAATGAAATAAATAACTGGTGAGAATACACAAACCAAAACAGAAACTGAGAAGTCTTTGTGTGTCATCCAAAAGATGGGCAGGATGAGTTGACGTTTTTTGGGTTTTTTTTTGTAAATCGATAATTCCCAAAACTCAGCTAAGAGGCGGAATATGGAACTTTGGATTTTTTTTTCTCCCTCCCGGCTTCTCCAGCATAGCACACCAATCGCACACCAGGGATATTTTACCTTTGAATCTGACGGTTTGTCATATTCGATGACAACGCCAAAGATGTGTGTGAGGTAAAAATTAATTAAGAGTATAACCTTGTACGGCGATGTTTGGCGCTGAATTGTCTATTGTAGCAATACAAATTCACCACCATCAGCAATCGCTTTTTTATCCACAACGGGTTTAGTCCTTCGTATCCGAAAAGTCTTTATGTTAGAAGTATTCCAAACACAATGGTGACAATACTTGATTAGCGATATGCCCAAACTACCTGCCGTATACGTTGTACATGTAGCTAATGCTATGGTGCAACGAGGGAGGAACATTACATCGTTATAAGCGAGGGGCATCAGATCTGCACCGGGGAGCTCTTGTTTAATCCAAGGAACTTAATATTGATGCGTATTTAAGCAAAATGTTAATTAAGAATTAATTTCCGAAATGGCCATAGAGCTCATTAAAATTATTGCAGTTGGAGTTAACATTATGTTATGGTCTCATGTTCATTTACTCCATATCCTTTTGTAAAATATTTAATACAGGAGTTTGTCTTTTATTGCAGTGTGGAGTTGGTGAAACAATTCCCCATGGTAGAGATGTATGCTCTTTATTTTCCTTAGATATTGTCTACTGGTTCATGAGATAATATCTCATGTGTTCAGTTACAATTATCTAAATTGATGTAAATTCTAAAACCGAAGGAATAACTCCCCCCATCGTAGTTTTGTCCTTGGCTATATTTGATATTACTGATCATTCGGATTTCGTTTGGTTTTTTGCATTTTAAACATTTTGGAATATGGATTTCCCTTGTTTGGATTCTAGTGCTGCTGATGAGGAATTAATTTCTGAAATGGCCATACAACTCATTTAAATTATTGCAGTTGGAGTTAACATATGTGTTATGGTCTCATGTTCATTTACTCCATATCCTTTCGTAAAATATTTTCAGTAATATGTCAACATATTTGGCACAGCTCTTACTTTGTCCAAGCTGTAAGGTGTCAAAGGGGCTAGAATTGCAATTTTTAGAAACATGTGAAATCTGTATTTAGGATCAGATTTTGATGGAATTTTTTTCTTTGGATTCCGCTGAATGCAAGCTTTCAGTAGTATGGCGTCAAATTTGACATAGCTCACACTGTTTCCATGCTATAAGGGGTCAAAGTGGCTAAAATTGCAATTAAAAGAAATATGTGAAATCATTTTTTTTCATCAGATTTTGACTGGATTTTTTCTTTAGATTATTCTCATTGTGTGCTTTATTTTCACCATTTTGTGTCCAGCTAATTACTGTATCAAGCTTTTTTTTGTGTCCAGCTAATTACTGTGTCAAGGTTTTTATTTTATCCACATTTGCTTTAAATTACACTTGTTCAATTTCAGCGGTCGACATGCTGCGGTCGTATCATGCCGCACTCTGCATAGCCCTTTATATTCAATTTGTTAATCTGTAAATCTTTCAAAACTACAAGTTATTTTCCAACCAAACTTGCAGGATATATTGTTCCCTTGAACTGATTGTTTACCTGATACTTAAAATTTCGATTTTACAGATTTTAGGGGTTCTCTGAGCAAAAATAGGTCAATTGTTAATTCGGTTTGCTAATCTGTAGGACCTGCAAAACTATAATTCACATTCTTAACAAATTTGAAGGATATGTTTTTGCTTCTGATCTAGACACACACCTTATATTTAAAATTTTGATTTTACAAATTTTAGAGGTTAACTGAGTCAAAAATGGCTCTTCTCTAGTGCAGGAGGCACAAGTGTTCCTTGGGACATCCATTAATTTCTTTTCTTTGGATTTCGATGGCATTTTTTTCTTTGGATTCCCTTTGTTGTAAGATGTAAGTAAACAATCAACAAACTTAGCTTGGCTCTTACTGTTTCTCAGCTTTAAGGGTTCCAAGGGTCAAAAATCCAAATTTTTCAAAGTATGTAAAAAATTGTTTTTTATCTTATTTGAGTTGGGTTTGTTTCTTTTAATTCCTCTTGACACTAGCTTTCAATAATTGGCCAACAGAACTGCCAAAGCTCTTTCTGTTCCTGAGCTGAAAGGGGCCGAAATTGCAAATGTGCAAATTACCTAAAAAAATATTTTTCATTGTATTCCAGTGGGTTTTTTTTCTGTTGATTCGTTATAATGTAAGCTTTTAATTGTGACTGAATACATTTTACCTTGCTGTTATGGTTCAAGAGGTAGTTTGTGTCTAGCTAACAGCTAATTTCTGTGTCAAGCTCTTTATTGTGTCCATCTAATTACTGTCAAGCTCTTTCCTGTGTTCACATCCACTTTGATTTGCACTTGTTCAAATTTCAGTGATCAAAATGCTGTGGTGGTATCATGCTGCGCTCCACGTAGCCCTGTATTAATTATCTGGTTTACAAACCTGCTGAACCAGCTTCTCCCAAAACAAAAATGAAAATAAAAGAAATCATATTTTATTATACTCCCTTTTAGCCGGATGGTGAAGTCTTTCAATTTGTTTGTCTATCTATTCTTTCATCCCTCCATCAAGGGGTACACACTTCGTGGTAACAACTCCCCATAGACTCTGATATGAAATTCTCTCAACATCATCTTAAATACATAGAGCCATTTTGCACCAACTTTTTTGAATATGCAATTTAATGAATTCTACTTGTCTTATTGTTGAATTGGGTACCTATTTTGTGGCAAGACTGCTGAGTGAAATTCACTGAAGCTTTAACACGAAGATCAGCACATATTGCCGTTGTGCAGAAACTGTTTTAAAAATTGATTTTAAAGAAAAACATGTTCTTTGACTTATTGTTGGATGGATGTACCTATATTGTTGCGACAACGCCTTCAAGACCTCTGATTGAAATAAACTGAAACTTTTACAGAATGTTTATTGCATATTACCATTGAGCATTGGTTTTTTATTTTAATTTTATGGTTTTGGGATTTTCCTGATATGTCAAATTTTGATCATGTCAGCTTTATATTTTAATCTAAACAAAGACGTATGCTTTCTTTTGCAAACAACTCAGTTTAATTTTATATTTTACTGGGACTTTCAAATTTGTTTTACCTTAAAAATGAAATGAACTCTTAATTACATCAAGCTGCACTGGTTCCTGAACTTAAGCAAGTCAATTGGGATTAGTACATAGCAGAGAAATACTTAGGCAGCAAGGTAATAAGCATTGCAATTTAAAAGACTTCAGTCGAAGTGCTAAACAAAATGAATAAAATCAGAGTTATGAAGTTAACAAGAGTCCCTGTGGGATATGCTTAGATAGAACTTCATACAATTATGTGGGCTGTTAAATACTTTGGGTATGGTTTCTGGATAAAATATTTCTTTAATATAACTCTGTACAGAAGGTATTATTTAAACTAAAAAAAATAGGATCAAAGGCACATGTATTCTCTTTGCTTGAGGTGTATGTGTAAGGCTTAATATTATCTTGTGAAAAAGTGCCAAATGGAACAAATGTGATTCATATTAATTATTTTTTTTTCAAATGAAAGTTTTCTAGCCTATTATTTTTATTTTTTTATTTCAATCCAATCCAAAAATTAGCCAGATATTAAAAATAGTATGTTGGCCTAGTATAAATGGTTAGAGTCACAAGTGTCTGCTGTAAGACATATGTTGATAATATTTTATGGTCATGCTGTAGTTGGATATTAGGTTATGTAAAATCTGTGTGTTGTTCTAAGTGTTTTAAGTAATCTTTACAGACACCTTTATATTATCTATTAGACTTTTGTTTTTTACTTCTATTACACAGTATGAGAATGTCGTTGATAATGTTGTTTATAGAACACAATACATATGATTTTTATGTAAACGTAACTTGTGTAGAGGGCTGCATCAGGGTTTACAGACTGCCTAAGGACCTTGATACGGACCTGTACCTTGTTATAGCCCTTGCCTTCGGCTTGGGCTGTAACAAGGTACACGGTCCGTATCGCTGTCCTTAGGCAGTCTGTAAATCTGATGCAGCCCGATACACAAGTTTCTATTACTTTTATTTCATTGAACAACCAGTCAAACGCTTACGGTTAATGTTTTCCTCTTTTTTTAATTGTGGGCAATTTTAGAAAATTATTAAATAAAAGTAAAAATTATACTTGAAAACATAGACATGAAATGTGAGGTAACTAATTTCTGAAACTGATCAATATTTAAAACAATGTGAGATTAATTTTTTCCTATCTTTCTCGGGTGACAGGTTGAAAAAAAATTGTGATTTTCAAGCTAAATATACAATGTATTTTATTGTTCTGCTGACGTCACCACCGGGCTGTATTTCCAAAGCAGGCTGTATCGATTCTCAATACAGCCTGCACAAGCCATACAGCCCCGTCAGAGTATTTTTTGGGGCTGCATGTTGAAATACAGTATACCATGTGACAGTAATTGAACCAATTTAATTATTTGTAACAACAGTGACATGAAATAAGACCATATAGATATGACGAGTGCCAATTACATACTCATATAATCATTGAAATATAGACTTGTACTCAGCGGTCAGTCAATATCGATTTCTACAGCCTAGCTCATAAAACATTCAAATGTTCAAGCCTTTGCAATAAATTTTAAGATTTCATAACTATAGAAACTCTAGAAATACAATGATAATCTGCTCACTGGGTACAGTTTTGTTTCTCTTGTTATATCCCAAGCAACAAAGTTGCAGAGGGTATACAGTTTTTGACTGGTCTGTTCTTCCATCCGTGTATCTGTCATCACTTAGGCCAGTAAGGGGGTACATCATATGTCCTTATTACTCCTTCTACAGTTTCTAAGATAGGAAGTTTTTACCTGCGTCACCAACGGTGACCGCAGGTCTAGGAGCTGCTTGACTCCGTCCGTCCGTCAGCCTTTGGGATGCCAAGTTTGTGTAATCTGAAACTCAGATACCTTTTACTCGATACTTTTGAAATTGTGCACAGTTGTTCTGGACACATTGAAGATGTGCACCTCCCCTTTTGTTGAGATGATGAAAAAAGTGGTATTTATCCATTGTTGAACTTAGTCATGGTACTGAGTTTGTGTTATCTGAAACCCTTGCACCTTATACCTGATGCTTTTGAAACTTTCCACAGTTGTTCTGAACACATTCAAGATGTGCACCTCCCCTTTTGATGAGATTTGGGTAAAAATTGTCGAATTTATCTATTGTTGAACTTAGTCATTTTTTCATCAAATTTTAACATTGTGGTACTGAGTTTGTGTAATCTGAAACTCAGACACCTTATACATGATGCTTTTGAAATTTTGCACCGTTATTTTGAATACATTGAAGTGAGATTTGGATAAAAATTGTCGAATTTATGCATTGTTGAACTTTCATAAAATGTCAACGTATGTGTTTATTTGAAACTCAGGTATGGGTTTCACCTTTGCTGAAGTGATATGGATTGTTTTCATTTAATGCTTTGTCCAACTTTGTACATTTAGTTTTGTTTTTTTTTTCTTCTTTTCTTTTGTCTATTACAGTAATAGCATACCTGTTAACCCTTCCACATTGCGAGGGAGACTCCCACTAACTCATCCAATCTCCCGCTTGAGAAGGTTCTCCCTCGTGGGAGACCAAAATCTCCCACATAGAGAAAAAGTCTCCCACAATCTCCCACATTTGCAAACTAATACAATATTTTAAGAAAAAATTGTTATCTTAAGCCAAAAATGTTTATTTTACTGATTTACATATACTAAGAACAATCATTATTTATACAATATGACAAATGAAGCCACCCAAAGCAATAAATTATGTTGTTTTAGTTAATTAATCTTATAATAGTATTTGCTAATAACTCAATTTTCTTTTAAAATTATCTTTTATTCATAATGAGAATGAAACGCAGCAGTCAGAGACTGCACATCCCCCCGCTCCCAGCAAACTCGAAATGCACGAATTTTTGTGAACGCATGTATCATTGACAATCAGACCTTGACGGTTATCACGAGCTTACAGTGAATGTTGATGTATTTATTTGTGCTAACCTGGTAAATTAAGAAATATTTCCTTCAAGTTTGAATCACTGAAGCTATCTTAATACTATAAATCAATATACATGGAATATAAATGTACAAATATTAATAATTATTATTGAATGATTATATCTTCTGCGAAATAAACTCTGCTTCAATTAACTCTGCTTAGCTGAAACCATCAGTGAACCACAAACATAAAATTAATATGTATGTATGTATGTGGGACCGACCCCCGGGGATGACCACTAAACTTGTTTTGTCATGCCCACTAAGAATATATATGGTTTAGGGGTGGGGATCATAACTGTTTTTGAGATAACTTGTAATTTTCTA
>MJUU01044070.1:64906-75184 GCA_002080025.1 Modiolus philippinarum | reverse complement strand
TCTTGTCATGCCCATTAAGAATATATATGGTTTAGGGGTGGGGATCTCAACTGTTTTTGAGATAACTTGTAATTTTCTAAATGAGGGGGTTGGGGCTGACCCCCGGGGGTGACCAAGTAACTCGTCTTTAAATGTGGAATATAAATATATATGGTTAAGGGGTGGTGATATGAACTGATCTTACCATATTTTGAGATTTTACATATTAGGGTGTAGCCCCACCCCCGGGCCAAAATCAAAATTCCAAAACCTTTGGCACAGACAACTCCCCAAGTGTTACTAGTGTACCTAATTTCATGTTTCTATCTTCTATGGTGTAGGAGGAGTTCTTGGACAATCGTTTTTAGACATTTTTTAACCCCTTAGGGCATTGCCCCTAAGGGCGGGATCAAAATTTTGATACCCTCTTTCAACTTGGGAAAGGCAATATAAGTAGTGACATAAGTTCCAATATCCTAGCTTTAACACTTTTGGAGATATCTCCATTTATTGGATATCGCGAAATTTGTTTTTCGCTCATAATTTGGCCCCAAGGGGTCGAATTCCAATTTTTAGGGGTCTATTCCCTAGTGGGTCATATACTCTTCCATGATGCCAAATTTTAAGTTTCTATCTGTTGCGGTTTCAGAGATATGCCTTGCCACTTACGTACGTACGGACGGACTGCATTACATGATCCCCCCGCTTAGCGATAATTACAAAAAATGTCTGTTTAAGGTCGTCACCCAAAATCTCCCACAAAGGAAAACTGCTATGAGGGAGATCTCCCACAAAGTCCTTCTTATAGGTTAACACCTACGGTAATAGGGTTGACTTAATCCCGATTATAACTTTTATTTGAAGAATTCTTGGTAATAAGGTAAATGAATACTTGTTCGAATCGGTAAAGTAAGTGAGAATCGAACCGTCAGTCTGAAAAGAACAATCCAAGGACAATGGCAACGTCGGAAAAACAAAGAAACAAAGACATAACATAAACATAAAACTATACATGACATTCTGTTAGACTGAAAAACAAACTTTCTAAGTTGAATATGAGTGATGATGACGCAGGTCCAGACATGTAATTGGTCTTGTTATTTTGCAGCTTTATTGTGCAGATATCAAAGATGAGCATGCTGCTTTGATTTTGATTTTAAATTGCTTTTAAAAGAAATACACACTGATGAATTTGTCATTTTTATGTATAATATTGCTTATAGGTTACATTTAGAATCCACTAATGCAGGATTATCTGATATGTTGGGGTTTGGAGTATTTGAACTTGTTCTCTAAGGTTCTTTAAATCTTTAAATTAAACATTCTTTTGCCAATAATTTCCTTGTTTGGTGCCTCCTTGTCACTGATGCATTATGACTGCTTTTGTATTGTTTTGAAAAAAAAAAAAAACACAATTTTGATGCAAAATGGTATTCAACTTTGTAAGCTTTTATCACCTGCATTCTCTATAAAAAATGAAATCATATTTGGGTAGAATAAAAAACTAAAACATTTTACGCATAGAAGTAACAGGGAAGGAATTTGAGAAACATATTTACTATATGATAAAACATTAAAGTTCATGCAGTTTCATTTTTTTCAAGAAATGTTAAATAACTTTGTAAATAAGAAACAGAAGGGGAACGGGGAATGTGTCAAAGAGACAACGACCCTAAGGGGAGCAATAACAACTCAAAGCCACCATAAGATCTTCTTGTAAAGTTTATATTCATGTATCTATGTTTGGGTCTTAGTTCTGCTGATGAGGAATTAATTTCCAAAATGGCCATACAGCTCATTAAAATTATTGCAGTTGGAGTAAACATATGTTATGTTGTCATGTTGGTTTAAACCATATCCTTTCGTAAAATTATGTTTGTATAAGCTACATCTAAATATACATCTTAGGTCTGACATTTCTGCAAAATTCAGTATAATCATTCAGTTTTTTTTTTTTTTTTTTTGCAAATGTGACCTCTTGACTTATATTTTATTTAAAGCAAATACACATGGACTAGTACATGTACATGGTGTGCTTAAATGAGATCCAACAAAATGTGTTGATTCCTCTTAGGTGGTACTAGTGGTCAATGTACGAGTTAGAACACTTTTCCCCATACTTAACACACGAGCGACTCCAGTTGAAGTTTGCGTGATACAGCGATGGAAACGTTCAACATTCCCTACCACACGATTCACACGATGAACGCACACCATTCACACGTGGAGCGCACACGATTCGCATGATGAATGATACAGCAAGTTCTCAATCGTGTACCGTGTATCGTGTAACGTGTACCGTGTAACGTGCACCATGTCGGTTAAATGATCTTGTATATTTTCATGAAACGAATTCGAAATGAAAAAATATGAGCGTGCAATATAAAATTTCACACTAAGACAGTATAAATAAAATGATAATTTACAATGTAATACATATAGATAAAACAACTTTTAATTTTGACAAAAGAAAATAGTTGGTTTTCCATATGAAATAGCATTTATGACATCAGTGTTACAAACTTTCTCTCGGGGAATTGTCTCTACTTTTGCCGTAACAATATCAGAATGGGGTCGGCAAAAACTTAAATTTGTGTACTTTTGTCAGCAAAAGAAGGAAAAAAGAAAAATAAATAAATAAATAAAATAAAAAATTGAAGTTCAATAAAAAAAAAAGTCCTGACATATAGTAATGAAAGATGCTGCAAAATTAGCCACAACTACCTTAGAAAATAAATTACTTTTAAATTTCATTTTGACAATACTGAAACGTTCTATAATTAAATTATAAATATGTAAGAAAGGGCACATTTTCTCTATCTTATTTTATAACAATGCCAGCAATACTAAAACATCATATAATTTAACAATAAATAGAAAAGACAGGGCACTTATCTCTAATGGTATTAGACTGGTTTCAACAATACTAAAACTTCATATAATTTAACAATCAATATAAAAGAAATGGCATTTTTTGTATTTTATATTATACCGTAGTTCGCAATACAAAAACTTCATATAATTTAACCATAAATATAAAAGAAAGGGCACTTTTTCTCTATCTTATATTATACCGGTGTCCCCAATACTAAAACTTCATATAATTTAACCATAAATATAAAAGAAAGGGCACTTTCTCTTTATTTTATATCAACCGGTGTCCCCAAAAACTAAAACTTCATATAATTTAACCATAAATATAGAAGAAAGGGCACCTTTTCTCTATTTTATATTATACCGGTGACCACAATACTAAAACTTCATATAATTTAACCATAAATATAAAAGAAAAGGCACTTTTTCTCTATTTGATATTTGACCAGTGTCCGCAATACTAAAACTTCATATAATTTAACCATAAATCTAAAAGAAAGGGGACTTTTTCTCTATTTTATACTAAAGTGGTGTCCGCAATACTAAAACTTCATATAATTTAACCATAAGTATAAAAGAAAGGGGACCTTTTCTCTATTTTATTTTATACCAGGGTCGCCAATACTAAAACTTCATATAATTTAACCATAAATCTAAAAGAAAGGGCACTTTTTCCCTATTTTATATTATACTGGTGTGTGCAATACTAAAACTTCCAATAATTTAACCATAAATCTAAAAGAAATGCACTTGTCTCTATTTTATATTATACCGGTGTCCACAATACTAAAATTTTGTATAATTTAACCATAAATTCAAAAGAAAGGGCACCTTTTCTCTATTTTATATTATACCGCTGTCCACAATACTAAAACTTCATTAATTTAACCGTATTATAAAACGAAGGGCAAATTATCTCTATTTTATATTATACCGGTGTGCGCAATCAAAAAACCTCATATAATTTTTCCTTGAATATTAAATAATGGGCACTTTTTCTCTATTTTATATTATACCAGTGTTCGCAATACCAAAACTTCCAATAATTTAACCATAAATATAAAGGAAAGGGCACTTTTTCCCTATTTTATATTATACCGTAATCCGGAATACTAAAACTTGATATAATTTAACAATAAATATAAAAGAAAGGGCACTTTTTGTCATTTTTATATTATACCGGTGTCTTCAATACTAAAACTTCATATAATTTTACCATATATATAGAAGAAAGGGCACCTTTTCTCTATTTTATATTATACCGGTGTCCGCAATACTAAAACTTCCAATAATTTAATCATCAATATAAAACGAAGTGCACTTTTTTAGCTGGATGGGCGGAGCCCATCAAGCTATAGGGATCACCCGATTTTAAACTGCTGTATAAACGATAACTCTCTCAGGAATGAACATTATGCCACAAAATTTGAAATTCTGTGTCGGCTTGGCATTATGCAGAACGCTATTGATTTTCAGAACATTTTGATGTGGTACTGATTTTTTAATTAATTAATTTGCAATTTTTGGTTCGCTCCGCCTTAGTTGTGTCAATCTTTGTGTGTTTATCACTTCCATTAGTTACAATACACATGGTATTTATCAAGGGAAAATATGTGCAACTACAGCGACTTTTGAAGGTTTCGATTACGATAACTGGCTAAAAATATCACATTGTCTTTAATCAGCTATTTTTAATTCACATTGTTGCGGAGATGATAATATTTATATTTTAATAATATAATGATTGGTTGGGGATTCTAGAGAGAAGATTAGATTTAAATTTATTTCATATCGTTAAAAGTCATTAAGCTTTTACAGTCGCAGGAATTTTCATGTGAAAGCATAATTATGTTACTTCTGCACTTGATGATTTCTAATCTTTTAATAAGTTTTTGATAAATGACAAGTATGACGAGCCGGGCGGCTGTTTATTTTTAACTTTAAGTTATTATTTTTCTACAATATAGATCAGAGTGACATAACTGATTTCAAATGTCAAGGAGTCAAACTTTTCAGAACATATGTGTGTAAAAAGTGTATACTTCAAATATTTAAATGCGTGACATAAGATGATATATCATAATCAGTAACTTATTACTACAGGTTTATGATACGATTTGGCGAATATTTTGCAATTTTTTATCATAAATGGATGTAAATTCTAAAACCCTCCATCGTAGTTTTGTCCTTAGCTATATTTGATATTACTGATTATTCGGATTTTGTTTTGGTTTTATGCATTTTAAACATTTTTGGGAATCATGGATTTCCAATGTTTGGGTTCTAGTACTGCTGATGAGGAATAAGTTTCCGAAATGGCCATACAGTTCATTTAAATTATTGCTATGTGTTGTGGTCTCAAGTTCATTTACTCCATATCTTTCATAAAATAATAATAAAAAAAAACAGTGAAGTCTTTCAAAAAATTGTATTAACCAGACCTTGTAAATCATTACATTTTCTGTCATGGCCTATGTTGAGTATTGCAAACTATGGTTTGTGCTTATCATCAATACTATATGCCTTTACCCATCCAGCTACGTGGCCAATAGCCATCATGTCTCTATTTTATATTATACTGGTGTCTGCAATACTAAAACTTCATATAATTTAACCATAAATATTAAAGAAAGGGCACTTTTTCTATATTTTATATTATACCAGTGTTCGCAATACCAAAACATCCAATAATTTAATCATATATATAAAAGAAAGGGCAATTTTTCCCTATTTTATATTATACTGTAATTTGCAATACTAAAACTTCCAATAATTTAACCATAAATATAAAAAAGGGCACTTTTTCTCTTTTTTATATTAAACCGGTGTCCGCAATACTAAAACTTCATATAATTTAACCATATATATAGAAGAAAGGGCACTTTTTCTCTATTTCATTTTATACCAGTGTTCACAATACTAAAACTTCATATAATTTAACCATAAATCTAAAAGAAAGGGCACTTTTTCTCTATTTTATACTAAAGTGGTGTCCGCAATACTAAAACATCATATAATTTAACCATAAATATAAAAGAAAGGGCACTTTTTCTCTATTTTATATTATACCGCTGTCCGCAATACTAAAGCTTCCAATAATTTAGCCATAAATATATAAGAAAGGGCACTTTTTCTCTATTTTATATTATACCAGATCCGCAATACTAAAACTTCATAAAATTTAACCATAAATATAAAATGAAGGGCACTTTTTTTCTATTTTATATTATACCGGTGTCCGCAATACTAAAACTTCATATAATTTAACCATAAATATAAAAGAAAATGCACTTTTTTTTCTATTTGATATTCTACCGGTGTCTGCATTACTAAAATTTCATATAATTTAAATATAAATATAGAAGAAAGGGCACTTTTTCTCTATTTTATATTATACTGGTGTTTGCAATACTAAAACTTCATATAATTTAACCATAAATATAAAAGAAAAGGCACTTTAATGCCCGCTCACGAATGTGGAAGGGGCATATAGTGTTACCCTTGTCCGTCCTTCCGTCCGGTTAAGTTTTGCGTTGAGGTACATTTCTCGGAAACTGTAAGGTATAGAACAATCATAGTAGGCCAGTAGGTAGATCTTTGATAGTACTACATAGTTCAGTAGGCAGTTTGACTCTTTGACCTACATTTCATGGTTGAGTGACTCAAATTAAGTTTTACATGCAAGTCCATTTCTCAGCAACTACACATTATAAGACAATGATGTTTCATCAAATTAATTGCCTTGACAAGTACTACACAAATCACTAACAATTAGGTGGCTTCGACCTATATTTTTCGCTTCAGTGACTTTTGTTAACTTTTGCGTTAAGGTCCATTTCTCATGAATTACAAAACCGTGCGCGGTCCCGGCTGAAGAATAGGCCCGCAGCATCCTCTGAGCTTGGAGTATGAGCCATCCTAACAGAGGACCCCGAGGGAACCCCGGGATATAGAAATAGGGCCCAGTATCTCCGGCTTGCGGGGTGTGACCCCTCCTAAACGGAGGCTGACCCCGAGGGTCCCGGGATATAGAAATAGGACCCATTCCGTGGTTGTGCGGGATTAATAAATACACAACCCATCTTTCGGATGGGATGTAAACTCAGGTCCACGTGTTGGAAGAAATGCCACGCTTCCTGCACGTTAAAGAACCCTTGTAGCAAGCTCTTTTGGGGGTGGTCCGTAGGTGATCGGCTACAAGGCTAAATTCCCCGCCCTTGACGATTTCACCCTACTTTTCCAGTGGCAGTCAGAATTTCCCGTCCCATGGCCATTTCTTTACCCCAAAGTGATTATTTATCAACAAACTTGTTCTCGTCTCGATATAGCTGAAATATTGCTGAGTAGACGTTAAACAATATTCAATCAATCAATCAACTCATGAATTACACATTATAAGACAATGATGTTTCATCAAATTAATTGTCTTGATGAGTACTACACAAATCACTGACAATTAGGTGGCTCTATATTTTACGCTTCAGTGACTTTGATTAAGTTTTGCGTTAAGGTCCATTTCTCAACAACTACACATTATAAGACAATGATGGTTCATCAAATTATTTGTCTTGATGAGTACTACACAAATCACTGACAATTAGGTGGCTTTGACCTATATTTTATGCTTCAGTGACTTTGGTTAAGTTTTGCGTTAAGGTCCATTTCTCAACAACTTCACTTTATAAGACAATGATGTTTCATCAAATTAATTGTCTTGATGAGTACTACACAAATCATTGATAATTAGGTGGCTTTGACCTACATTTTACGCTTCAGTGACTTTGGTTAAGTTTTGCGTTAAGGTCCATTTCTCAACAAGTACACATTATAGGACAATGATGTATCATCAAATTAATTGCCTTGATGAGTACTACCCAAGTCTTTCACAATTAAGTGACTTTGACCTACATTTTATGCTTCATTGACTTGGGTTAACTTTTGCATTTAAGGCTGTTTCTCAATGACTAAGTATTGCAGCATCATGATGTTTCACTGTAACATTCATCTATAGGAGAACTACCTGTTTCACCAAGCATTGGGTATCCATTACCTACATTTTATGCTTGAATGACTTTGTAAAATTTTTGGGTTTAGGTCCACTTCTTTGCAACTACACACAATATTCCGTCACAATTCAATGATAGAGGATTTATGTTATGCCAAATTGACTTAGGTTATCTTTTGCGATAAATTTATTGATGGGGCATTCGTGTCTTACAGACACAATCTGTAGTTCTCTATTTTATATTATACCATAATCGGCAATACTAAAACTTCATATAATTTAACAATAAATATAAAGGGAAGGGCACTTTTTCTCTTTTTATACGACCGCAAAAATTTTTGAAATTAATTGCTGGATTTTGATGGGGTTTGTTTCAGTGTGCTCCTGAGGAAATTTCCAATCTGGAATATGCCAACGGATTTCACGTAGCATGTACCGCTCACGAGATAAATGGGGCCCAACAGGGGCAAATCTAAAAAAAATTAAATTTTTTATTTTTAGTCTGATTTTGATGCAGTTTTTTTCAATGGATTCCTTGTGAAAAATTAATATGGCGCTCAGCTATTAGATTTTTGATAACTTGTTTCCTTTCCCAGCTATGAGGGGCAGAATGGGGCCAAAATTGCGAATTTGCAGATTATGTAGAATTTTTATTTTTTATCGGATTTCGATGGGATTTTTTTCTTTGGATTCCTCTTGATCTAAGCTTTCAGTAGTATGCCAACGGATTTGTGTAGGTCTTACCGTTTCCGAGCTACAAGGGGTCAAAGGGGCCAAAAATGTCAAATCTTTATTTTTCATCGGATTTCGATGGGATTTTTTTCTCTGGATTCCTCTTGATCTAAGCTTTTGGTATGTGTCAACGGATTTGGCGTAGCTCTTACCGTTTCTGAGCTACAAGGGGTCAAAGGGGCCAATATTGCAATTTTTCTTAATATGTCAAATCTTTATTTTTCATCGGATTTCTATGGGATTTTTTTCTTTGAATTCCTCTTTATCTAAGCTTTCATGGATATGCCAACGGATTTTTTGTAGGTCTTACCGTTTCCGAGCTACAAGGGGTCAAAGTGGCCAAAAATGCAATTTTTCTGAATATGTCAAATCTTTATTTTTCATTGGATTTTGATGGGATTTTTTCTTTGGATTCCTCTTGATCTAAGCTTTCAGTAATTTGCAACGGATTTTGTGTAGGTCTTACCGTTTCCGAGCTACAAGGGGTCAAAGGGGCCAAAAATTGCAATTTTTCTAAATATGTCATATCTTTATTTTTCATCAGATTTCGATGTTTTTTTTTTTCTTAAAATTTCTAGGTCTGTAAAGTTTTAGTTGATAGAACATATTCTGCATAGCTCTTATGGTCTTTTATCAGTAAGTAATCAAAAGGGTTGATTTTTTCCCTCTTTGTTTCTAGCTAATAACTGTGTCTAGCTTCTTTTTGTGTCCATCTAATTATTGTGTCAAGCTCTTTACTGTGTCCACATTCACTTTAAAAATTTCAGTGGTCGACATGCTGCGGTCGTATCATGCTGCGCTCGGCGTAGCCCTTTATTTACATTATACCAGTGTCTGCAATATTAAAACTTCATATAATTTAACCATAAATATAGAAGAAAGGGCACCTTTTCTCTATTTTATATTATACCTGTGTCCGCAATACTAAAACTTCTAATAATTTAACCATAAATATAAAAGAAAGGGCACTTTTCCTCTTTTTTATACGACCGCAAAAATTTTGCGGTCGTATATTGGTATGGTGCTGGCGTCGTCGGCGTCCGCGTCGGCGTCGTCGGCGTCTGTGGACAGGGTGACTTTGCTTCTAGTGGACGGATCATTATGAAATTTTAGTATGATGTATCTTGGCACTCGCGTAAACAGAGGTTTTAATTTTAAGTTGGTGGCCCCGCCCCAAAAAGGGGTAAAATTGGGTATTTTCACATTTTTGACTGTAGAAACTTTATTAATTGTTGGATTTTAATGGGGTTTGTTTCAGTGTGCTCCTGAGAAAATTTCCAATCTGGATATGCCAACGGATTTTACGTAGCATGTACCGCTTACGAGATAAATGGGCCCAACAGGGGCAAATCTTAAAAAAGAACAAAAAATTATTTTTAGTCCGATTTTGATGCAGTATTTTTCAATGGATTCCTTGTGAAAAATTCATATGGCGCTCAGTTATTAGATTTTTGATAACTTGTTTCCTTTCCCAGCTATGAGGGGGCGAACGGGGCCAAAATTGCGAATTTGCAGATTATGTAGAATTTTTATTTTTCATCGGATTTCGTTGGGATTTTTTTCTTTGGATTCCTCTTGCTCTAAGCTTTCAGTGGTATGTCAACGGATTTGACGTAGCTCTTACCGTTTCCGAGCTACAAGGGGTCAAAGGGGCCAAAAATTGCAATTTTTCTAAATATGTAAAATCT
>MJUU01044070.1:25454-64512 GCA_002080025.1 Modiolus philippinarum | reverse complement strand
TCTTACCGTTTCCGAGCTACAAGGGGTCAAAGGGGCCAAAAATGCAATTTTTCTAAATATGTAAAATCTTTATTTTTCATCGGATTTCGATGGGATTTTTTTCTTTGGATTCCTCTTGATATAAGCTTTCCATATTATGCAACAGATTTTGTGTAGCTTTCACCGTTCTGAGCTACAAGGGGGTAAAAGGGGCAAAAATTGCAATTTTTCTAAATATGTCATATCTTTATTTTTCATGAGATTTCGATGGGTTTTTTTTTTCTTCGAATTTCTATGGATGTTAAGTTTTAGTTGATAGTACATATTTTGCATAGCTCTTACGGTTTTTTTATCAGTAAGTAATCAAAAGGGTTTATTTATTCCCTATTTTGTTTCTAGCTAATAACTGTGTCTAGCTTCTTTTTGTGTCCATCTAATTATTGTGTCAAGCTCTTTACTGTGTCCACATTCACTTTAAACTACTTTTGTTGAAATTTCAGTGGTCGGCATGCTGCGGTCGTATCATGCTGCGCTCGGCGTATCCCTTTATTATATTATACCGGTGTCCACAATACTAAAACTTCATATAATTTAACCATAAATATAAAAGAAAGGGCACCTTTTCTTTATTTTATATTATACCCGTGTCCGCAATACTAAAACTTCATATAATTTAGCCATAAATATAAAAAGAATGCACTTTTTTTCTATTTGATATTCTACTGGTGTCAGCAATACTAAAATTTCATATAATTTAACCATAAATATAAAAGACATCGCACATTTTCTCTATTTTACATTATACCGGTGTTTGCAATACTAAAACTTCATATAATTTAACCATAAATATAAAAGAAAGGGCAATTTTCTCTATCGTAAATTATGTCCGCAATACGAAAAAGTCCTATGATTTAACCGTAGATATAATAAGTTCTGATTAGACTTCTATTGTTCTACTATATAGAACAGCCTGCGTTGTTAAAATTGAATATTTTAAGTTGATTAAATAAAGGTTTGCATTCCTAAGCAAAAAATCGCCACTGATACTTAATCTGATAATATTTTTATTTTCTTGCTTGTAAAATCGACGATTGAAAAAAGGGTATGTTTCGAGTTTAAAAAAAAATAGAAATACAACAACCGTGTTGTACAGAAAACTGGCAAACCTATCTATAAAATTCGGAATTTAAATGAAACGAGTAAACGCACGTTACACGGTACAAGCAATGAACGATACACGATGAGCGCACACGATTTACACAATGAACGCAAACGGTCTACACGATGAACGCACACTATTTACACGATGAGCGTTATTTTGGGAATGTTGAACGTTTCCATCGCTGTACTAGACCATTTAGAGGAGTGATATTTTGTCAGATGTATCATGGATAGTAATGAGATTGTGTATGAAAGTAAGGTCATTTTGACATTAATTTAACACATGAGCAACATAGATTTAAGTTTGTGTTTAAGTCCATATCGTGAGATACACGAACTTGTATGTGCAAGATATTTCGTAAGCAGATGCATCTTGGATAGTGATATGGCTGCATATACACATTACCTGACATTAACCAGCATATTTGACCATGACAAAGCTGCAGATGAATTAGAGCAAAGCATGCTGCAGGTTGAGGTGACAATAACAAACAAATGAAAGGATTACCTGTTATATCTGACTGCTCCAACCAATAGTTGTTATTTAAGTACAAACTGTACTGTTGAGCCTAAATGTCTGTGTTTTATACTCTTCTTGTGTAGGAAATATAGATTCTATCCTTTCAAGTCGTTGACAATCAAAGTTCTACTGTCGAAAGGGTTTAACTTAAAAAGTTTGAGTTTTAGCGAGAGCTTTTATGTTTGACCCTTTAGACAGTAGAATTATGATAATTAACGACTTGCAAATGATTGATTTTATTTCTCTTATTCTAGAATTGATGACATTTTCATGTGTTTCAGTTTCTACCCCGTCCCGGGCCTTTACAATTATAACATAAGACACCAGATATGAAATTTACATTGCATGGAAATCAACAAAAGCAATGTTGATTATAGGTGATTCAAGATAAATACACAATGTATGCCTTTGAGTAAAGACTTTTAACATTGATTTATACTAGAAATAAATTTATTTAATGTATATTTTGCTATTTGAAGAAAAGTTCGTTCCCTTTTCAATATCCAATGAAATTGCGAGATCAATTTATCCACATGTTGGAGAACACTTTGATCTTCTATAGCATGAACTTGACGAGAACAGCATTAGAATCAGAGAAAGAGTTTAATACCCATCTCGTGAAATAAAGAGCCTGTTTATCTCATTATGTTTTTAATTGTTATTATTTATAACCATATATTATAATTTGTATTCCTATATAAAACATTATGTTATGAAGAAATAAAATCCAATGATATTGCAATAGCTTATCTTCTGTGTTATATCTTGTATTCATTGATTTTTTTTCATTAACCTTTTGTCTTGCATTTCAACAAAATTGAATAAACTATAGAAAACAAGCAACTAACCAAATGAAAATTAGGACAGTCATGTAAAGGTATTAATAACACCCACAGGTTACACTAATAAATCAAACATTAAATACGGACGAATATCAGAAAAGCATCTAGTAGTATGAACCCTCAATAGGGACTCAAGAGCCTGTAATCAGATGATGAAGACGCACAACAATAGTAAGTGATTGCATTTAAATTTCCTGTATGATATCAAACGTATACTTTTGGATTGCAGACGTACTCTTTGGACATTCATAGTTTAACATTTATTCATCCCAAATAAATCGTCCAACCACTTTACAATCTCGTCCCAAACAAAAGAAAGGGAAAATGAGTATCCCAAATGAGGTCAAACTCGTCCAACCTTATATCAAAATCGACCCCTTCTATTACCAAATTGCCCAGTAGACAAAAAGGTCATGATAGACTTCGCCAATCTCCCATTGAATGTATGTCAACATAGCCCCAATGAAAAATACTTATCAACAGGCTAGGTAAAGTTGGTAGATATTCAGCAAGACTTTTTATACCCCCGCTGGTATCTACTACTCCTAAACTATTGAATGGAATTTCATGAAACTTGTGTAGGAGCGTAATTAGATATATTAGATATGCACTACGCTTTTTGTTTTCCAATAATTTCTTTTCTTTCAACAGATTTTTGACATGTTTTGGACTTTGTCATTTTAGCTCAATGCATACAATATGCCTGATATGATGACCACCTGGTATCCTCTATTGATCAGAATTTCATGAAACTTATGTAGGAGTTTAATTTCATATCGGAGATGTGTAACTCGCTTTTTGTTTTCCAATATTTCCTTTTTTTCCCAGATATTTGACATGAAGTGGACTTGGTCATTTTAGCTCAATGCAAACCATATGCATGAGTACCTGTTATCCACTCCTCTTTAACCACTGATCAGAATTTTATGAAACTTATGTAGGAGCTTAATAACATATTGTAAATGTGTATTGCTTTTTGTTTTCCAATAATTTCTGTTTTTCCAGATTTTTGACTTGTTTTGGACTTTGCCGTTTTAGCTCAATGCAAACCATATGCATGATATGGTGACCACGTGGTATCCCCTACTCCTCTTAAACCACTGATTTGAGTTTAATTACATATTGTAGATGTGCACAACGCTTTTTGTTTTCCAATAATTCCCTTTATTGCAGATTTTTGACATGTTTTGGACTTTGTCATTTTAGCTCAATGGAAACCATATGGTGCAATGCAAACCATATGGTGACTACCTGGTATCCACTACTCCTCTTAACTCATCGATTAAAATTTCATGAACCTTATGCAGTAGCTTAATTACAAATTGGAGATGTGCACCATGCATTTTTTTCCAATATTTTTTTTTTTTTTAATTTTTGACATGTTTTGGACTTTTATCATTTTAGCTCAATGCAAATCATATGGTGACCTCCTGGTATCCACTACTCTTTAACCACTGATTGGAATTTCATGAAACTTATGCAGTACCTTAATTACATATTGTAGATGTGCACTATTCACTTTGTTTTCCAACAATTCACCTCGTACCAGATTGTTAACATGGTTTTTACTTTAACAGTTTGGCTCAATGCAAACTATATGGTGACCCCATGGTATCCACTACGCCTCTTAAATCAATGATTGGAATTTCATGAAACTTATGCAGGACCTTAATTATATATTGTAGTATGCACCATGTATTTTGTTTTCAATCAATTCTTTTTTCTCAGATATTTAAAAAAAATCATGAAGGGGTGGGGGCTGGGGTATCCGTGGCCCACTAGGCCACAGTAACTCTAGTTTCAGTTTTTTTTATACAAAGTTTTGTTCTCAGAGATTCACTTCTTGAATTGCATATTTACTTGATTTTGTTTCATATTTTATTTCTGATTGTTTATGAATGCTTCTTGCATAGGTTCTCAATTTATGCTGCTAATGCGATGTTCCTCCTTGAGACATGTTAGGCAAAACATATTCAGGTTCTTATGCAACAAAAAATTTTATGTTGAAGTAGGGGAGGCATATAGTGCTCTAGAATATCCGTTCGTTCCTACTTCCAAATTTATGTTCACCCACATGTTTAGTTTTTTTTCTGTTTTAACTTTAACATTCATTCTGCGTCGTAAAGAAATCTGAGTTTTTAATTGGTTTCTTTTCTGTAAAGGATGGAGCTAATATCCTGAAACTTGAACCCAAGACACCCTAGAGTATAATTAAGCAAAGATTTTATTAAAAATTTAGCCATGCAACTAACTTTTAAAAAAGATCGGGATTGTATCGAGGTTTACCCACAGTGTGGTATCTTTTTCTGTGAAGGTTGAATGCCTTTTTCATTAAGCTTAATATAAAAAAGACATTACGTAATGACATTCAAAGATCATATAAAGATATCCCTAGCACCAACTTATGCTTCACTGATCATAAAACAAGAGCAGGGCATCCTGTCCGTAAGACACTATTCATTACAAACAAAGGATAACAGTTAACACCTGCAATGGCCAAAAACTTCAATCTCGAGCCACAACTCACAGGCGTCCTGCACTAGAAAACACTAATGAAGACAAGAGAAAAACATGAGAACTGGAGATAGCCGCACTTAGTACCGACACTTGCAAAAAGCAGCTGTAGGGTTAAACCGGTTTATGGGTACTCAAACCTCCCCTTTCTCTATCTTGTTTTCCTGTAGTTTTCCAATATAGGTAGACAACTTAGTCTATGACCACTATCTTGAAAGGGGTGTCTATATTTGGCCTTTCTTTGTATACGAGACTGGTTTATCATTAGGTCCCTAATTCTATCGCTGTGTTGCTACAGAGTATCGGCCAAACTTCCGTCACGGAGATGCTGTGGAATTGCTCAGAAGACCTTTCAAGTTCCAATGGGGTCTTTTTAACTTATAGCTGGGTCTAGTTGAGGTGGTTTTGTTATGCAAAACTTAAGAATAAATTGATATTTCTCTGATTAATATGACAAGTTGGTTGAGTGTGACGAAATTTATTTGATGTCTGTCAGTTTCAGGGTCAGTTTTGCTATATGGACGGGGTGATATAGACACAAGCAAGTTGGGAAAGCCTTTTACGGGACGGGTATTTGGGATGATTTGCTGAAAAAATTACCGGGAGTTCGGGATTGAAATGATGTGGGATCTGGAAAATGGAGCATTTTTCGACCGGGAATTCGGGATTAAAATGAAGCGGGATCCGGAAAAGGGCACATTTGTCTGTTTTGAATTCGAGATTGAAAGTTACCGGGATTCAAGTTCTTTTTTTAATAAATGTCAAACCTAACCTCACATGATGAAAGGTGTCAATGTTTTATAGCTTTAATTATCTATTGGATGGTCCCCCTGGAGACTGAAATGAGTCTTTTCATATTATTTAATTCTACACCACCAGTGAGTCCAAGTATTAAAGGCAGATATGTTAGAGAAGGTATATTTCGGATTTCTTACATTGCCATCCAAAACAGTGGGAATTTTGGAAACGGTCTTTATTGTGACCGGTACTTCGATATTTCGTTCTTGTTTGTTTGTTTGGTTGTTTTTGTGCGGGAATTCGGGTTGAAGACCCCCTCATATTAGACACAGGCGGATCCAAGATTTTAAGTTAAAGCTATAGCTGAGCGTAGTGAATAAAAAAATATAAATATTTTCCCCAACCCCGAATTAAACATGAAATTTATATTTTTCTCGATTAAAGGGAAAGCGGACACCCAGCTTTTCAATTAATGTTGGCTTTGCTTAATAGTCATGATGAAAATTTCATTGTTCCGCTATCAGCAATGTCCATATAAAGTCTTGTAATATCTCATTGTCATTTTCATATTTTATCTATCTTTATAAAAATGAACTTGGTTAAAAATAATAATGTATCTGTCAGGGGAATTCCCTTTGGAAATTACGTTGCATTTAAATGGCGCAAATTCGTGTGAGATCACCTAGACGCTTTAAATCAATATATTACCTCGTCAAGATTTAAAACATCCCAGTAACACGGAAGACAAAATGGCGCAACCTAATAAACAGGTAAATATTTGCAAAGTAAAAACATGTTAATAGTCTGTGTTGATCGAATAGTTTTTGTAGTAGGAACCTGAAAAACTATGGCAACAAGATTTTAAAAGGTTGAACTGTGATCGTTCTTAAGGATTAATAAAAACACTGGAGTATGTGTACATTCAATTGAATGTTAATAATTTTATCCACAATCTTTATGCCCAATTTTCAAAGATGCAGATGATTTTTAAACTAAAAATGCATATTACTTATAATTTTAGTAAACACTTATTAGCTGAACAGCTCAAACAGACATAGCAGATGCATATTAGTCCTTGTATCTTGTGTTAGGTTGTGTTAAAGATTAAAAGAAATACCAATTCACTGTGGACGATATGAGTTTTTATAACAACTGGATAAAAAAACAACAGCCTTGAGAAAGATCTATTTTATGTCTGGGGCGTCTTTTTTGCTCGATTCTTGAACTTAAAGATGGATTATCCCTCTTATCCGTAAGACAAGAATGTCTCAAAAGCTTAGTATAACAACATTTTTGAGGTTACAAAAGTTGCTATCTTAAAGTTAAACAGGAAACTATAAGAAACGCATTTTGACTACTCTCAGAATTATCTTTAACTAACCTTTTTCAGATATCGCAATGTTGAAGATTTATTATCCGATCTTACAAATTTTGACAGGACAGTAATTCGTTTGAGTAAACAATGGATCTAAGGAAATCGGACTGAATTTCTGGCTATTTATATATAGATTTTCTATATAAATTGAGCCTGATTCGATTCTAAGTTCTAAATATGATCTATTTATGGTAATGAAAGCTAATATTTTAGCCTGAATATGGTTACTGAGAGCTAATTTATTAGCCTGGATATGATACTGAGGGCTAATATATAAGCCTGGATATGGTACAGAGAGCTAATATATTAGCGTGGATATGGTACAGAGCGCTAATATATTAGCCTGACTATTATAATGAGAGGTAATATATTAGCTTCTATATTATATGACGACAGGCAGTTTTACTCCAATAAAACATTGAAACCAAACTTACAACATAAATGTCTCCATTGAAAGGCTAAAATATTAGCCAGAATATTTTACATCATCGTTAAAGCTAATATTTTAGCCATCGTACATTTGCATTTACATTTGTATTAAAATGAGAATGTCAATAGTCTTATGGAGTATATATACTTGTTCTATATAACTGTTTCATTTCTTTCAGATTATTACAGTAATAAATTGGAGTGGGCCGATTCATCATTTAAGGAAAGTTACATTTCTTCATACACATCAAACGGCAATGAGATTTTTAAACACTAGCAGTTGCCGTTTCATCCAAATAAATTGACTGGAAAAAACACACTGTTTATACTTGAGAAATGGCCAAAACCCATCAATTAAGATTTTCTTTGGATATATTGGGCCTTGAGAGAAAACGGAATTTCTCAATTCAAAACGGACCGCGTTATATGTAAAAGTACATGGATCTCACTCTTCCATATAACCATCGAGAGACAATTTATTGTTATTTCAAGACATGCAAAATAGTCCCTCGACATTCGTTTTGCACAATTTCAAAGAATGTATTGAAATTTAAGTGGCCACTTGTATTTAATAGATTGCAAGATACAAAAAATACTGAAGTTACATGAAAAACAGTAGATTTCGTTATGCTGTACACATGCAAGATAAGAAATCAAAATCGGCATAAAAAATGTTAAAAGGATAGTATGAGTTAACCAATTATATATACATTGTACATTCTGATTTGAACTGAAAAAGATAAGACTCTTTATAATGCGTTTATCTGTATGAAATCATTTTTGAAGGTAAATAATGTCGTGATGTTTTCAATAAAACAAACAAACAAATGTAGTAAATGGAATTTTAAATAATTTTTCATTAGTGTAAATAGTTTCCGTTTTGCTATGCTGAGCTTGAAAAGGTTCTTATCTGTCTCAAAAACCCAAGTATATATTATCTAATTTCAGTAATTAGACAGAATTTCAGGTATGTGCTAGTGTGAGTGATTTTATGCATCTTATGCAAAATGGTAATTGTCAGTTCTTAAAAATGACGAACTGCAACATCTACAGATATTCGAACAATATCATATTTGATCAGTCAACAGTTTTCAGTCTGTTGACCACAACCGAACTGTTGACAGCTTGCCTTATTTTAATTGGTTCAAAAACATCACGTTTTCTCCTGTCGCCTTCTCAAGCAAATTGGCGACGTGAATTGTACTCAGTTTAATGGAGCGTATATAACAAAACTGGAAGTTTGCAGTTACATAAGTATAATATAGCAGGATATACCAATAAAACATATTTCAAAGACAAAAACACATTGAACATGAAAAGGTATAACAAAACAGTTATAGACTGGGTCCTCAAACAACAGCTGTTTTGTTTGACCCTTCGGCTTTGTGCAACAGTTCATTCCTCGTGTCAAACAAAACGGCTGTTGTTTTCGGACCCAGTCCATAACCGTATACTGTTACCCCTCATGATTAGCATATTGCTGTCAAAAATATCATGTCAGCTTATCTTTTTTCCTGTTCACTGTAATTGTAGAAGTCTTACTATCTGTCGGTATTGTATCATCCAAAACAAGAAAGATGTAGCCTGATCCAGTACAACCTTCTCTCAGACACTATGATCTGTCTTTGTTGTGTTGTTTGATAAATATATTTTCTGTACTTCTAGTGTCGATTATAACCAATGTAAGTTAAGACTGTCTTCAATCTACACATAAACCAGTTGACAATCTTTTGTGTCCTACTAGCTAGATTCCTACTTGGGTATGCCATCAGACGCCGAAGTGTTTGTGTGCATAAATCTGTAACAAATGAACATCTTATGATGAAAAAATTAATATAATAATACATCGGCAAACGAATACCGAAGCAAAAATAATGAAAGTGAAAAATCAAAAATCGAAAATACAATTTCACGCAATTCAAATTCAAATTCAACACGAATTGAGACAGCGTGACAAAGACAAATCAAATTACTGTCTCAATTTGTGTTGGATGTGAATTGCCGTGACTTGGATTTATGATTTTAGAATTTCCCCTTTCCTCGTTCTTACTTCGATATTCGTTTGCCGATGTATTGACAAAAAATTATCAAGAACGCCAAAAAAACTTAAGCACTAGCACTAGTTTGAACCTCTACAAAAACTGACGTATCACCAGGTGCTCTGGAGGGATAAGCATGATATTATTCACGCGTGCCACCCGTCACACTGCCAGTGAAAAGTCCCGTTTTGTCACAGTCGGTGTTTGTCATTCCGATTTCAAACTCTGGATTTTCCCAAAGATATCTGTTCTCATCTGTGAAATAGAAACATTGAACCGGTCTGTCAAATAATGGTGACGACCAAAACCTTCTGTAGTGACAATTTCAGCAGTGACTGAACATACCCGGTACACTGAATATGAAGAAGAAATACATGAATAAAGCACATTCAGATAATATTCAGATTCATTGATATTTCTCATATAGTGATTTAATTTAGTCCAGTATTATCATATGAGCACCATTGATATTATATTGGAATTCAAGTTGTTTTGTTTAGTTTCATTCCGAGACGAGATTACTGTACGATATCAACGATAAAACAATGGCTACATTTATCTCTGCTCCAGTATACATCTTCGTTGAGTCCGACCTGAAAGACCATCTCTAAAAAACTACCTGACACATGTAATCCTGCAGTGGCTAAAGTGGGCACTACTATGTATACTAAATAAACTTAATTGATTTAACCTTCTTATACCATATACATTTATTATGAAGTTTTTTAAACGCATCACTTATACAGAGCAGGACGTGCTTACCCTTCCGGAGCACCCGATGTCACTCTGATTTCTGAGACTTCACACTGTTAGTGCCTTAGTTTTTTGTGTTGTATATGTAGTGTTCGTTTGTTTTGTGCATGGGCATGTAGTGTCATTCGTCTTCCGTCCTCTTGCCTTGTCTCTAGACTTCGATTTATGTAATTTTGTGCTTTGTTCCTGTGGTATTCTACTGCCGTTGTTTTTTCTATAAAGGACACAACAGCTACTCTTTACAAAACTCGCTGCTATTCAGCTATGTATAAAACATTTTATATATGACTAAGGTCTTAATTATTTTGCATGAAATGACTATCAACAAGACACTGCAATCACTAAATTAATCATTTCATAGCTCTGGTGAGTAAGAATAAGTATATTGCAAAAACTAAAACTAAAAACAAAAATTTGGAACGTTGAATTAATGAGGTCTTCGGATGTAAATAAAAGACGTAAGGTCACAAATCATAAAATTCACTAATTAGAATAATTAACCAAAAGAAATTTATAATAGAATGACGTATTTCACTAAAATACACTTGTTGGCAAAATATTGTGTCGGTCGTAGGGTGAGGCCAATTTCATATAAGCACAAACTATCGATATTTAGGCCAGGTATGGTAATTTAATGATTTTGGCGATAGAGCCTATAATTATGACTTCAAAATAATAGCATCATCAATCAAATATTCCATAACTTAATGATTTTGAATTAGCCACATGCTGTTACACATTTATGCCTCGATAATATAAAATCATTATTAAAATATATATATCGAAGATATTTTAGGGCCCATTTTGACCCTTTGTGAACCTAGCTCTTTTAAGGTAATAGAAAAAGTTATCAATCAGGTGCATGTAGGTTGTGTGAGATGGACAGATCGCAAGATAAATACCGAGCAAAAAGCTGTGAAAAAGATGAATGCATAACGAAAATGTCTTGGAGATATAAAAATAACAAAACAAAGTAACAGAGATGGACATAAACACAAAAAAACTATAAAAAAAAGAAAAAAAAAATAATAAAAATATTTGTACTTAAACTCCATTAAAAAACGGAAATATAATTTTGTTCTTTGAAATAGTGATCAAGATGTGTTTTGGTGTATGGCGAGTTACATGTATATTTGCATTATAAAATTCTGAGTACTGTCCAGTCTGGTTTGTGTAACCTTTGATTCTACTTAATATATCTATTCTTTTTGTGATAAAAAATATCAAAATGTCAAACACAACAGCAGAATACTACAGGAACAAGAGAAGCGTCATATACATGAAAAACCCGGTAAAAACGAAAGACGTGCGATACCTATGCAAATATGAAATATTCAAACCTCCAGCACTTGCTGCGTGAACTCCAAGAAAAAACCAACATTGACATAAGTTATAATGAAGATTCTAATATGAGGACAATTTTAACCATGACGACCAACCATATGAAAATCTCCAATAACATTATGGCCGGTGTCACAACAGTCTTTACGCTGTAACAGACGACGTCATATGTTTTGAGCACAAAAACGTCAGTGAATCTTATGTAATGGCTGCCACTATCGTGTGCACTATAGGTCCGTCCATATAATTAAATGCTATATTAGAATCGAAATAATTCATGTTCGCCGGTGGTTTGTAGTCGATTTACATAAGGGTGTCCATTATTTTCGTTTATTTTACCCCTCGATTCGTTGCGCTACGCTCTGGGTAAAATATTGGCCACCCATATGTAAATCTCCAACAAACCACCGGCGTCCATGAATTATTCTAACATGGCTCTTGTCACTCGTCAACCAGTATAATACTCGATAACCAGTCTTAGTTTGTGAGGGAAATAAATGTTAAGAATATTTTTTTAACTTAATCGTGCCATTCAGACACGTAAATGTTATAAAAATATTAATATGTTGTGCGATGGCCACAAATTAACTATGAATCAAAATAAAATGGTATAGTTGGCCACGATTAAAAGATAAAAAACACAAAATGTACAAATAAAAAAACACATAAAAATGACAAAAATGGAAAGAGAGGGAGGGAAGACTGCCCAACGTTTCGGCCTATATGGCCTTCGACTAGGGGACTACCGGGCTAAATACGGAGAAAAAGATGGATATGACGAGAGAAGGCAGACCTGATGGCGTGTCACAGAAATTACCTGTAAAAATCGTGCCAAATCTAGAACTTAATCAAAAACATTAGTTATCTGTACTATGCTAATATTAAACTTCAATACATAAATAATTTTATAAAATAGACTGCTTCTTAACATTCATGCCAAAGGGTCGAGCAGTTCCAAGAAAATGGATGATTGTTTTGTTCAAGGAACTGTCGTTGTTTTTCACCTGCACTAGTTTGTATAAGGACAGTTACATGCATGTCCAGTATGCTGTGGTTAGCTCGCCGAAAATGTTCACCTACTGGACAATCCTTACCATTGGTGACGCTCTGTTTATGTTCGACAAAGCGATCACCCAATCTCCGGCAAGTCTCACCCACATAGATCATGTTACAGCGTTTACAGCCTACAGCATACACTACGTTTTCAGAAGTACACGTGAAACCATTTTTTAGTTTGAAAACGTTAGCCGGTCCTACTACTTCATCGGTTTCCCAAGTAAAAGGACAAGTCGAACAGCGACATCGCTTATATTCTCTAGTGCCGTAAATGTTATAGTTTGCTCCCGATTGGATTTCGAACTTGAATCTGCTTGAAAACGTCAGGATGTGTTTGGTAACGTCATAGACACAGACAGCAATGGAAACGGGAAATCCGCCTTCTCTTAGGTCGCATCAGAATCAAAAATTCCATTTTCTGTCAGATTAGAATCGAAATATTTCATGGCGGGTATATGGTTATTGTCATTTAACCATGGGCTGGGCCTTTATAATCGTAAATTTAGCCCCTTGCTAACGCTCTGGTTTAAATTCGAACAAGAGGCTCTAAAGAGCCTGTATCAATCACCTGGCCCTTGATTAACATAGACATTTTATGTTAAAGAGCCCTTATATATAATTAAACTATAAATCCAATATCCCTAATTAGTCAAAGGGGAGAAGACCTCTGTTAGTTTAACATTGGTCCCCATGGGAAACACTAAGTTCCCCGCTTAGCTGCAATGTTGGATATCGCGCTAACCTGAAAAACACCTTTTTGCAAGGGAACAATCAATAACTATTGCGGCCAAGTTTTGTTCCAATTGGCTCAGTACATTCAGAGGAGAATATCTTTGAATGTGTTTTCCCATAGGGTCCGATGTTAAAACTATGTTCCCCACTGGCGGCCATGTTGGATATAGTGCGATCCTGAAAAACACCTTTTTTGCAAGGGACCACCTAAGGAATATTGTGGCCAAGTATGGTTCAAATTGGCCCAGAAGTTTAAGAGAAAAAGAATTTGAAACGTTTTTTCCATAGGGTCCAATGTTAAATTTTGGTCCCAGCTGGCGGCCATCTTGGATGACGTACAGACCTGAGCGGCACAATTTTTAAAGGGGACCACCCAATGACTATTGTGGCCAAGTTTGGTTTCAATTGGCCCAGTGGTTTCAGAGGAGAAGATCTTTGAATGAAAAGTTTACGGACGGACGGACGACGGACGACGGACGCTATGTGATTGCAAAAGCTCACCCTGGCATAGCCAGGTGAGCTAATAAAAAGGTCCAGCCCATGGTCAAATTTCCAATAACCATATACAATGATATACCTGCCATGATTTATTTCTTAAACATCGAAAATCTTGTAGTGATACATGGATTTCAACAGTGATATCAGAAAACATTTCCACGTGTTGATAGTGTGCGCATACAATTAATCAAATAAAGACATAAAGCTTGAATGACGTTGACACAGTACTGTTCTGTGCAGTATTGTTTTTTTTATACCAATAATTCTTAATTCGTAGCTGCTTCCTTGTACCTTCTAAAGTGAGTTAATAATCTTTACTTTCTTGCTGTGTCTTGTTTTCAGCAAGTTAAAAAATTCAACATGAATATTATTATATAATAAAAAAGCTCAGGCATACCATTAATAGCAACCTTATTATACATGTTATATAGATTAATTAGTTTAATTTATTGACACAGGATCCGCGCCCGAATTTCATTTATTGGCATTTAGTTTGTGTTAAATATGAAACATTCATCCTGTCAAACGACATAAGAATCCAAACATTTCCGTTCTGTCCCAATATGTTTTCCGAGTAAAATAATAAATGATACAAACATGGATAGAGCTAATATAGCATGGCTATTGTTCCTTTCTGTCTTAAGTTACAGCAATGAAACCTAGAATCGGGGTGTGCAAAAGGTAAGCTCATATTTTACAGATTACGTAGTTCTAAGGGTTAGTATAATATAAGCTTATACTAGTATCCCTCGTCTGTCAACATTAAATTATGAACGGACTGGTGTACAACCAATATTTCTTACTTCATCAACTTTTTGCTGATGATTGCTTCACATCATTGAATTACGGAATGCAGAAATCACTTATACTGGGGAAAATAGTACTACAATTGTGTATCAAATGTCTTTAAAAGATTGTCCATTCCAGCCCGAATTGAAATAGTTGAACATGTAAATTTCAGAAAAAATGGTGTTAAAATCTCCTCAACTACGTCCCTGTCCTAATTGCGACCCTCTTCCTTATTTACTAGCATTGCCACACGCTTCCAGTTACATCATTCAGCTTCGGTTTCTTAGCATTCTATATTTAGATAATTGTCAATCAAGATGAAAAAGACACATAGAGATGAGAATTGAACAGGTAAACAAGAAAAGGTTCAGTTTTCAATAAATAAGTGCAAATTCGATTTCCAAAGTGACAGGTAATTAACATGCGGTTTCTGTACATCCCATGACCTAACCTGATTTGTCTATTTTTGTAAATAGGCAAAGTCACATGTTCAGCGTTTATAGGGGCGCAGTCAGGATGCCATGCTTTTGTAGAATAACGTGCACAAGGAAACCGGCATTGTTTGTTTTGTTTGCAGTTGGTTTGTAATATTTAAATTTTTACTGATATAGTTAAGCGTCAGTTCAATCGATTCACATTTATTTCGATATCAAATAGTTGAACCGAGCTATACCGTGACGTCATTTTCCTTAGGGGCGTAATTTGGGCATCCGAGGATATTGGCTCTCGGAACCAATAAACGTCAAGATGAAAAAAGACAGGAAGTTGAATTAGCTTTCAAATTAAACTGGGCTCCTGTTGTGTTACACTAACAACAGGTGACGGCTAAATATCCCGAGGTCAAGATTCTTACCCTGTGCATTTTTCGAGACGTTGCTAAAGACAAATCAACAACGGTCGTGGTGTGAATATTTTTCCGTAAAAATGAAAACAATCAATACTTTCGACCAATGAAACACGACGTAACAATGGCCGTCACCCGTTCCTAACGAGCGTAGCATTGTGGACTGGCGGACCAGTTTACTTTCAAATAACAAAAGTGTTATCATTTATTTTTCTTTCGCCATCAAGTGCTGAATGACCGGTGTAATGACTTCGCAGCTTGCGATTAATTTGTCTACGGCAGCATTTGGTCTTCTCTTTTCAGACTTCAAGCTTACCTGTTCCTTGGTCGGCATCTTACTTTTAATATACTATTTTTTCACTGAGAGGTAACTTAACTTTACCCCGACCACACACAAAGCTTCGCTCCTTAAATAAGTCACCTCTTGCTGAAGACCCTCAGGAGACATCAAGATGTAGACAGGAATAAAAGCCCTGTCCTTGATATACTGGAGTTTTCTATGTATCGTGTGCGTTTTTGTCATATGTACATTTGTGTTTATTTAACTAGACCTGGTCGGGAGAAGATCATGAAATGGTCGAGTGTGCTCGAGTTTTGTCCTGTTAGTACGTTTAGCAGGTCATCCTCCTCATCACGCGTCAGAATGCGACTGTTCAATTTTCCTGTCATTACATGAAGGAGTAATCTGATATATAAAACAGAAGACATATCATCACATGATATGGGTGGTTACTAGATTAACAGTAGTTTCCGTGTATAGCTTTAAACCTGCATTCTGTATAAAAAATCGGGTTTTTAGAAAGTGTAAATGGCGGACGGCTGCCCATTGGGTACATCATTTGTCCGGGGCAAATCTAAAATATTTTCTTTATCTTCTAGTACATGTTACAAATGTTGAAATTCGTATTTTTCTTATGTCATTTAGCTTGAATCAATCTTGTGATTAGAGTACCAACTTGCTCGGAAGAAACATTTTTTAAAATATTTTATATATTTTATTCTTGAATGCATGTGTTTGGTGAATCTGCTGCTGGAATGTGTATATTGGGTACATTTTCGATTCAATTTCAAATTCAGTCAGCATAGCTAGTCGATTGAATTTAAGCCCTCTGCACGTCATCCTTTAATTTTACTAGTGGCATGCACAATCTGATATTCTTTTCTACAATCCTGATATAGCCAGGTTGAGCTTTTGCCATTATTTTGTGTCCGTTGTTCATAAACTTTGCATTCAAATATATTCTACCAAGATACCACAGAGTCATGATAGACCTCGATTGGTGCAATGTGAAAAAACTGTCATGTCCGCTTCAAATCAAATATAAACGCCAACTAGAAATATAGTTTTATATCGGATCTTATTGGGAAACTCATTCTAACGTTACCTCTGGGACCCCTAAGCCAATTAGACCAAACTTGTTACGATTGCCAAATGATGGTCCCTTTTCAAAATAGTGTCTGCCATATCGTCAGCTAATACAAGATGACCACCAAAGGGGAACAAAGATAAACATTGTAACAGAAAGATTTTCACTGGATCAATTGCAGCCAAAATTGGTCAAAATATTCCTTGGATGTTCCAATTTCAAAATAGTATCTATCTTGTCTGCATGCAATCCAACGGGGAACATAATTTAATATTCGACCTTACTTAGGCATTCCAAGATCTTCTATTCTGAAACTATTTTGCCTATTGGCCAAAATTGAAAACAATAGTACTTGGCTGGTCCCCAATTGAGATAATATCAAAGATGATCATCAACACAATAGTAAACAAACGAGTTAAAATTCAAAACGTAAAAAAAGATTAAAAAACAAGCAGACAGAGGTAGGGATAGGCCAATCCCTACCTCTGTCTGCTTGTTTTGATATGTGTATATATTTTTTGTTTTACTTTTTATCGCAGTTCGACAAGAATTTTAACTCGTTTGTTTATTTATGCTTACACGAACTGCCGCACAACACTCTTTATTTTATTTCGATCACAATTGTGACTGGGGTCCATTGGATGGCTCCTTTAATAACTGAAGTAAGGCCCTAGTGAGACACTGAGGATATTGAAAGCCTCATGTTGTGATATTGTGAAAAGATAACATGCTATCGTGTTAAATCGAGTAAAGGTCTTGAGTGGTCGAGTAAAAGTCGGATACAGGTCGGGGGAAAATCGGGTTATGGTCGGGAAGATCTTGTATGGAAAACAAGAATGAATCGTGTAAGTCGAGTAATGATCGAGTACTGATCGAGTTGGTCTGGAAGCGACTCGGCATATATCGAGAAACGAATGAGTTAAAGCCAGGTAGAAATCGACATGATGCTAGGTTTACACCGCCGATCAGACCAACTCGATCAACTCGACCATGCTGTTTTATCCCGATCAACGTCATAAAATTCATTGATCGAGCTAGCTCACGACGTCTACTCGACCGTTATCCGATTTAGCACGACTAACACTCGACCATTCTCGATCTTTTTACGATTCACATACGACTTACGCTCTGCCCTCATTTGACCAAACAGAGTTTGTCAGATTGAGCCAGATTGTAGCCCGATTTGTGTTTGATTAACTAGAACTGGTCGGGAGAAGATCGAGAAATGGTCGAGTGTGCTCGAGTTTGTCCCGGTAGTACGTTTGTATATATGGGGGTGAAATGTGAAAATTCATGGAACAGTTCAGCATGGTGGAAGAGCAGCAAAATTTGTGGCCCATGTGGCTAATGCTTCAAAGAAAAGATGATAACTGTGATATATCTATAGTAGCAGAGAAGGTGGGTCTGACACAGAAGCTTTGTAGTTTGGGTTATACAATAGCAAATGCTTCAAAGTCATCATTACAGAGGAATGAATGTTCGCTTTAACACACTAGCAGGCCATCCACAACATGCGTCAGAATGCGACTGTGCGTTTTTTTCTGTCATTACATGTAGGACTAATCTGATACATAAAACAGAAGACATATCATCACATGATATCGGTGGTAACTAGATTTCCAGTATATAGCTTTAAACCTGCTTTCTGTAGAAAAATCCGGTTTTTAGAAAGTAAAAATGGCGAGCGGCTGTCCGTTGGGTACATTTTCCCGGTGCAAATCTAAAATTATTTTTATTTTCTAATAAATGCTACAAATACCAGTATTCAAACTAGCATTTTTCTGGGGTAATTTAGCTTGATTCATATTTTGTGATAAGAGTACAAACCTGCTCGGAAGAAATAATATTTTATTCTTGAATTCATGTATTTAATTAGTGAACCTGTTTCTGGGGTGTGTATATTGGGTACATAAGTGGAATTTGTCTTTTAATTCCAAAAAATCAAAAGTTTTGGTTATAGGTAAGAGGGTGAATAAATCTAAACGGTGGCAACTGGGCCAAGATACGTTCGAAGAGGCGAATGAATATAAATATTTAGGAGTTAATTTTTCTAGATCTCTGAAATTCAATTATCACATTAAATCGTATGTTAAAGAAAATGCAGAAAGAAAACTGAATTACTGTATTCGAATACTAGCAGAGCATGGTCGCTTCAATTGGTTCAATTTTGGGGACGCCCTTTGGAATAGTGTTTTGCGCCCTTCTGTTTCACATGGTTGTACGGTTTGGTTTCCGACGTCCAATGCACATATTGAAGCATTGGAAACTATACAGTATAAAATAGAAAATTGATATTTAATACTAAAATGAATATTCCAAAGTCAGCTCTACTTTGTGAACTTGGCTGGGAACCAATCAATGCGTTTATGAACAGGCAACGAGTTTCATATTTCGCTCGTTTTAACGAGCTCCGAGATCATCGACTGAATACACGGGAAGATTTACCTCATTTCTTCCTCGATTGTCCTAAATACCAAGATGTCCGCCGAGTTGTTTTTAAAAAAGCTAACGAGGTGTTTAATGAACATCAGTTGAACTTTGATTTTAATGAGCTTTCATCGTTCCAAAAGCTACAGTTTTTAATTGGTGACCAAGGACTTTTATTTTCTGATAGTTTTGGTTCTAAATGCTGCGCCCTTGGTCAAGAATTTCTGTCCTCCGCTTTTAAGATAAGAAATGAAAGTTTAGATTTTAAATGTTTAGTATAATATTATGTTTTAATAATATTTCTAGGTAACTTAGAAGTGTATCACATAAGGTCAATTTTAATATTCATCAATTTTAATGATTGGTATAGATGAGAACTTTTATTGTTTTAAATATGAACTGTTATGTATTATTTTAGATTTATATTATTGTCATTTAATTGTAGATATTAGTTTTAGGACGCAGCCATCGGACCCCTGACGATGGTTGCCCCCGATGTAAAGGGGTAGTTTCCAAATAAATATATATACAGATGGGTGCAGACGCAACGTTCCAAAAAGTGCACTTAAAGTGAACTTGAAGTTCACTTTTCAAGTGCACTTCGCGTTCTCTTAGTTGTTGCGAAGTTCACTTTTTTGGAATAGGTAGCTATTCCATGACAGGTATTTCGCTTTCACTAGTGAACTTCAAGTGCACTTGAAAGCTGTCGCGAGGATCACTATTTAAAACGAGGTTATCTTATCCAGTTAGATCGCATTTTAAGCGATAGCTGAGGTTATAAAAATTTATTTCCACGTAGCGTTCTTTTTGATAAGCAAATGCGAAAAAATAAAAATGCAGTTATATATAAAATATAAAACATGTCAGATAATATTTTCCCGCTACAAAAATGAAAACGACAGTCGTGTAGAATTATAAGAACGTGTATTCCAGTCTCATGCAGGTCCGTTTTTCAACGATTTTATCCGGGGCTTTTATTGCATAAATCCCGTTTCCCTCTCGCTTGAAAAGGCAAGCCGCACTTCCCGCGTATACCCCATTAACCAAATCTTTATAACTGACAAAAAGTCGGATTTTCATTATTTGATTTAATATACTAAATCTTTACAAATGACCAAAATAACTCATTTTTTGAAATATTTTATTTTATTATATCCCTTTGAAGTAGTTAGTTTTATATGTTGTGATCTGGGAATAATATAATATGTTATATTAGTCCCAGTTGTTATGTAGCTATATGTTTGAAAAGTCAGGTTTATACTAAATCTTTACAAGTGACCAAAACAATTCACTTTCTTAAATAGTTAACTTTATCATACCATTTTGAAGAAGTTTTACATGTCGCGATATAACTTTTTATAAATCTTTGCATAAATATGTTTGAAAAGTCAGGTTTCCATTATGCAGTTTACACTAAATCTTTACAAATGCCCCAAATAATTCATTTTTCAAAAATATTTTACTTATTATATCCTTTCGAAGAAGTTTTATATGTCGCGATATTGCTTTTAGTAAATCTTTAAATAAATATGTTTGAAAAGTCAGGTTTTCATTACTAAAGTATGCGGTTTATACTAAATTTTTTACAAATGTATAATTCTTTTTTTTAAATATTTTACTTTATCACATCCTATCAAAGAAGTTTTATATAAGGTAATATTTAAAGAAGTTTTATATAAGTAAATTTTGGGAAAAATACATATAAATATTGTGTCATGACAATTGAAATAAGCACCAACATATAATATCTCCAACTTTTGGATTCATTTTTGACAAAAGATGCATAAATTTGGTATTGCGAGAAAGGAAAACAGCTTAAATGCAAAATATTTCAGACTTATAAGGTGATTTTAGAAAAAATACATATAAATGTTGTGTCGCGACAATTGAAATAAGCACAGACATATAACATCTCCCACTTTTGAGGTCATTTTTAACAAAAGATGTATTTAGTATCGCAAGAAGGGAAAAAAAGCTAAAATGCAAAATATTTCCATCTTTTAAGGTAATATTGGGAAAAATACATATAAATGTTGTGTCGCGACAATTGAAATAAGCACCGACATATTATATCTTCCACTTTTGAGGTCATTTTTACCAAAAGATGTATAAATTTAGTATCGCGAGGAAGAAAAAAAGCTAAAATGCAAAATATTTCCATCTTTAAAGGTAATAATGGGCAAAAAATACATATAAATATTGTGTCGCGACAATTGAAATAAGCGCCAACATATAATTTCTCCCACTTATGGATTCATTTTTGACAAAAGATGCAACAATTTGGTAACGCAAGAAAGGCAAAAAGCTAAAATGCAAAATATTTCAGTCGTACAAGGTAATTTGGGGAAAAATACTAAAAAATGATGTGTTGCGACATTTGGAATCAGCATCAATACATAAGATCTCCTACTTTTTGATTTATTTTTGACAAAAGATGCATAAATTTGGTATCGGGAGAAAGGAAAATAGCTGAAATTCAAAATATTTCAGTCTTATAAAGTACCTTGGGAAAAATACATATAAATGTTGTGTCGCGACAATTGAAATAAGCACCGACATATAATATCTCCCACTTCTGCTGTCTTTTTTACAAAAGATACATAAATTTGGTATCGCAAGAGAGGAAAAAAGCTAAAATGCAAAATATTTCAATCTTATAAGATAATGTTGGAAAAATATTTATAACAGTTGTGTCGCAACAATTGAAATAAGCACTAACATATAATATCTCCCACTTTTGGATTCATTTTTGACAAAAGATGCAACAATTTGGAAACGCGAGAAAGGCAAAAAGCTAAAATGCAAAACATTTCAGTCTTACAAGGTAATTTGGGGAAAAAAACATAAAAAATGATGTATCGCGACAATTGCAATCAGCATCAACACATAAGATCTCCTACTTTTGGATTTATTTTTGACAAAATATGCATAAATTTGGTATCGCGCGAAAGGAAAATAGCTTAAATGCAAAATATTTCAGTCTGATAAGGTAATTTGGGAAAAAATACATATAAATGTTGTGTCGCGACAATTGGAATAAGCACCGACATATAATATCTCCCACTTCTGAGACAACGGCAGTAGAATACCGAAGGAACAAGGGAAGCGATGACTACAAAAATCGAAGTCCAAAGACATGGCAGAAACGGTAACAGATAAAAACAAAGACAAAACAAGGACGTGAGACAGCTACAATGCACGGAAATAAAAAGATAACATTAAGAACTAAGGCACTCATAGTGTGAACTCCCATGAAAACCGGGAGTGACATCAGGTGCTCCGGATGGGTAAGCATGTCCTGCTCCGCTAGCGGCACCCGTCACACTATCAGTGAGTCAATCCGGGGTTGAGTCAAATCCGGTTATGTCAAATCCGTGAAGACGTGAAATCTAGCTGAAAATGTCCGTTTTCATTTGGGACACAGACACGTCATATCTGTCAATGATGTCATGGTGACGGCCATATAATTTCTGAAGGGATGAAAGTAACAAAGGCTGAACAAATCCCTGACTAAGCAGCTTTTGGGACAGTGTTTTTGCTCTAACTAAAAATTCACTGTATAAACTGCATGCCCGACAGTAACGAATCAACTGTGAAATGTACACTCCATAGGCTGGAGAGGCAGGTATATTGCTGCTCAGAAAGGGAAAGTTCACAATTGGGAAGTTAAAATCATTACGTTTATCATACAGCTTAGATTTCAAACGTCCCTTTACGTCAATGTAAATCAAAAGATCTAAATACGAAGCTGGAGTAGGTGTATCGGTAGTCTCTTTAATTTCAAGCTCATTGGGATAGATCTGGTGTAAATATTCCTTGAATTTTGGATTATTAAGAGAAAGTACATCGTCTATGTAGCGGAAGCTGAAATTGAAGGACTGGGCTAAATGTTTTTGTTTTTTCTGTGTAAGCCCTTGTAAAAACTTCGCCTCATATGAAAAAAGGAAGAGATCTACTTAAAAGTGGCGCGCAGTTAGTCATTTTTTACAAAAGTTGCATCAATTTGGTATCGCGAGAAAGGAAAAAAGCTAAAATGCAAAATATTCAATCTTATAAGATAATTTTGGGAAAAATATATATAACAGTTGTGTCGGAACAATTGAAATAAGCACCAACATATAATATCTCCCACTTTTGGATTCATTTTTGACAAAAGATGCATAAATTTGGTATCACGAGAAAAGAAAAAAGCTAACATGCAAAATATTTCAATCTTATAAGGCAATTTTGGGAAATATACATACAAAAGTTGTGTCGCGACAATTGAAATAAGCACCAACACATAATATCTCCCACTTTTGGATTCATTTTTTACAAAAGATGCATAAATTTGGTATCGCGAGAAAGGATAATAGCTAAAATGCAAAATATTTCAGTCTGATCAGGTAATTTGGAAAAAAATACATATAAATGTTGTGTCACAACCATTGAAATAAGCACCGACACATAATATCTCCCACTTCGGAGGTCATTTTTTACAAAAGATTCATAAATTTGGTATCGCGAGAGAGGAAAAAAGCTAAAATTCAAAATATTTCAATCTTAAAAGGTAATTTTGGGAAAAATATTTATAAAAGTTGTGTCGCAACAATTGAAATAAGCACCAACATATAATATCTCCCACTTTTGGATTCATTTTTGACAAAAGATGCATAAATTTGGTATTGCAAGAAAGGAAAAAGCAAAAATGCAAAATATTTCAATCTTATAAGGTAATATTTAGAGACATACATATAAATGTTGTGTCGCGAGAATTGAAATATGCACTGACAAATAATATCTCCCACTTTTTAGGTCATTTTGCATAAATTCGTTATTGCGAGAAAGTTTTTGAAATTACATATGAATTTAATGTCTCTGGCATGAACCAGAAACTGTACCTATATGTCTCTGCATGAATATATGCCTCGATAAAATACCCATTTTTGAAAGATATATTAAGAATATAATGTGACATAAGCATAGAATGTATAAATAAAACAAAAGAACGCTATAATTTATAATGGCATTTTGGTTTTAATTTATTCATGTTATTATCAAAAATAGATTAAAAAGATAATGAAGTCGTCGAGTTTTCATACTTTCTACTTAAAATTAATTTCGTCATATTAATATCACGTGTTTTGAACTGACCAACCGTTAAGAGCAATCCAAAGCTGCCACGAAGTTCACTTCAAGTGCACTTTGCGATCACTCCCGCGATCGCATCTTCTTTTCAAGTGCACTTGAAAGTGGTCACAAGTTCACTCTAGGCTGTCATGGAATCACTTTCAAGTGCACACGAAGTGCACGCGAGGAAAGCTTTTTGGGTGCACTTGGATGGAATGTTGCGTCAGCACCCAAACTGTATATATATATATAGACACCCCCTGATTCGTTTAACTTGTCTTTTTTCTCGTTCGTTTTTCGTTTTCCGTTCGTTCATGTATCGTTTTCAGTTCGTTCGTGTATCGTTTTCCGTTCGTTTTCGTTGATCGTTCGTCTGCACGATAAATGCGTTCGTTCGTTCGTGCAAGGAGACAAACGAAACAAACAAATTTGATTGGTTACTGAAAAACAATAATTCGTTCGTCTGGACGAACGCTACTATCGTTCGTTCGTCTGCACGAACGCAACTATCGTGCGTTAGTTGCACGAACGCTATTATCGTTCGTTCATCTGCACGGTTTTTATCAGCTAAATTCATACCCTACAATGCTATATGAAATAAAGAATTATCTCTCGATTATATAAAAATAATAAAAAAATAATAATAAAATAAAAAAATAAGAAAAGACTTCAAGAGTGAAGAATCAGTTTATTTTCACTATTATTTTTAGACTTTAAAATAATAACTTTGTGTATGGATTTCAATAATTGATATTAATCTGCACTGATGAGACATGATAATATGTAGACTACGAATTTAAGTAATTTCGTAGACTGTTTCCACATATACGCATCTTTTTTCGGAACTTTCATTTCTGCTATGCAGTTACAAACACGGTATACCAGATAATCTTTCTTACTAAATCAATCATCCTATGCCCTTTCCTTGGTGTTTTTTTCTGTGCATAAAATGCATGTCATCTTACAACATTTTTATAATCAATCTTTGTATAAAAATTTATTTGACTTTTGCAGAACTTGGACACAGTTCAATTACTGTCATGAAATAAACATGGAACACTTTAATTTTTAAACCTCTTTGAAACGTGACAGAAATTGACTACGAAATTTCAAATAAGTAACAATAAACCTTGAGAGAGGATGGGTAACTTACAACAGGGGTTTCAGGTAATTAAAAGAATTTTTAAACTGTGTGTTGGAGAGTTTGAAATTACACAATTTACTTTACTTAATTACATAAACGACAGAGAGAAAATCAATGATAACTTCAAGGAAAAAAAAGTTTGACTGTAGAATAAAAAATGATAATGTCAATTTCAGGGTCTTGTGCTCGAATAGGAAGCATCCGACATTGTGGAATTTTGAATTGCCGATACCAGTTTTCCGATTCACATCGGAACTGCCAGCGACGAAACTTTATTTTGTAACTGTGAATATGTAGTAGATATAAAGAGGAAAAATTATGGGTCCGTTGTCTTGTTATTTTTCGGTGGGGGTTGGGAGTTGTAGATTTGGGGCTTAGTGTCATTAATAGTTTAACAACTCGATAATATCACAAAAAAAGCAAAATAAAAGCAGCATTTAATTTGCAAAATCAGAAGAAATGCTGCCCTGGCCCTCTCAGGATTGTCTCGCTGCTTACAATTTGAAGTATATACGATAACAAAACGTTCTCATGAAATATCCGAAATTGAAATGAAATACAAGAAAAAAAAAAGCCACGTTACTTACATTTTGGTTGTAGACACGGTAAACATCGACACGGAAAATTAGCTTAACAACAGGACCTTCATTGTTCGGCAATCTGGGAACCGGCACTTTGGGATCGGCAAACTGGCAAATATGGAATCGTTTGCTAACTTTGTAAAATTTTCTATTTCTTGTATAATTTTCAGACTGTTTCAGTCTTGTTTTAACCATGCAAGTTAACATTCTCTTGTATTGCGTGCATTATGTATGTATATATGTAAATATCTAGTGACTTCAATGTCTTTCATAGTTTTGATAAATGTCTAATTGCAGATTAGGAAAATCAGCTATAGGGAGGGGTTATGACGGTATTATTTATTGAAATACATTTTATATTATACCCCCACTCTATACTGCATTCACCTTGTCCGTCCGTTCGTCCAAAAAAAATTTCGTCGCAGTTTTCTCAGCTTATACCAGAGGGATTGATTTCAAAATTGGTATGCAGCCTCAACATGGTTAGTTGTAAGGAACGTCCTATTTTGAGTCCTGTCAGATGTGTACTTCCTGTTTGACGAGATGTGGACGTTGTTATGAAATGTAGTGAAAACATGAATTTTTCGTCGCATTTTTCTCAGCTTCTACCAGAGGGATTGATTTTAAAATTGGTATGCAGCCTCTATATGGTTAGTTGTAAGGAACGTCCTATTTTGAGTCCTGTCGGATGTGTACTTCCTGTTTGACGAAATGTGGACTTTGTTATGAAATGTAGTGAAAACATGAATTTTTCGTCGCATTTTTCTCAGCTTCTACCAAAGGGATTGATTTCAAAATTGGTATACAGCCTCTATATGTAAGGAACATCTTATTTTGAGTCCTGTCGGATGTGTACTTCCTGTTTGACGAAATGTGGACTTTGTTATGAAATGTAGTGAAAACATTAATTTTTCGTCACATTTTTCTCAGCTTCTACCAGAGGGATTGATTTCAAAATTGGTATGCAGCCTCTATATGGTTAGTTGTAAGGAAAGTCCTATTTTGAGTCCTTTCGGATGTGTACTTCCTGTTTGACAAAATGTGGACTATGTTATGAAATGAAGTGAAAACATGAATTTTACGTCGCATTTTTCTCAGCTTTTATAACAGGGATTGATTTCAAAATTGGTATGCAGCCTCTTTATGTATCATTGTGCCCATACTTGTATTGTGTCCAAAACCTGTATTGTGTCCACACACACTTAAATTTGCACTTGCCATATTGATTCAGCATTCACTGAGTGGGGTATCACTGGTTGCCATTCTGCGACAGATCTTGTTTCAATTTAAGGTTTAATTTTTATTTTGTTAGTTTAATTTTTCTAAACAATAAGTTTTGAAAAGAATTATTAATTAGGTGTTTATTTTATTTGTGTTTCTTGTATCTCATTTTGATAGACAAAGCCGTGATTTCACTTTATTACACAAGTATTGGTCATTTTTTTAAACCATATTTATATCTTTCTGATAAATTGTTTCAAAAAGTTAAGTCACAAAGACCTTTATTAATTCGTTCATTTATCACATATTGTTAATCTGTCAAACTGAAACAGAAAATGTTTAAATAACGATTTTGGTTAAGTAACTGATTATCTGACTTTTAGCAAAATTACTCTTATTTGATAAAACTGTATAAAGTCATTTTATTATATAACTTATGTTTCGTCCTTTCCTGTCAATTAGTTTCCAATCTTTATAATATTTTTATGGAATACATTTTTGTTAGATTTATTGTTGACCGTTGAAATATACAGATGTGAAAAAAATATGGAAACTTTATTCGCATCTATGTGAAATACTAAGCTAGTTCCCAAGAAACACGAACTGTGTGATTCCGATACAAAAACACCAGGCCATACTTGCATGTGTCAAATACAAACTCGCTATCAAACTGATACACAAGCAAATATCCATTTGGATACAAACGGTACAAGGAATAAATCGCACAGTTGAACACATAAATACGTGTTCGTTCCAACCGGCTATCAAAGCTGTAAGATATTTTCTAACGGAGCCATTGGAATCATAAAATTCAAAATTCAGATGTAACTGCACAAAGATCACGGTCAGCAGCAATCCCAACATCGATCATTAAGTTTCATTTTTCTATATTCATTTTTTTTTAAATTGTTTCCGCAGAAAATAAATAAATAAATAAATAAAAAGCAGATCGACCTTTTTTACGTTAATATCTGACATTTGATATTATCAGCATTAGTGCATCTTTTTATGCTGGACCACCACAAATTCAAAATGTATCAGATAAATGTATTATAAGCCTTGAATATTTAAGTCAAAAGCAGGTGAAATTCTATTAATACATCGATTGCTTTTCAATATGAAGTAATACTCTATCAACCTTTTCAACATTAGATAAAAACGTTCGTTTTTACATACCATTAGAGCATTCGTTTGTACACACGATTAGAGCGTTCGTTTGTCTGCACGCACGATAAGAGCGTTCGAGTGTCTGCACGCACGATAAGAGCGTTCGTTAGTGTACGAGATATGAATCGTTCGTCAAGACGATACTGGAGTGCGTATAGCCTTTCGTTCGTTCGTTTGTCGTGCGTTCGTGCATCGTTTATCGTGCGTTCGTGTATCGTTTTTCGTTCGTTCGTATATCGTGCGTGTGGGTAAGATAAACGAAACAACGGCAGTAGAATACCGAAGGAACAAAGGGGTGACATTCACAAAAATCGAAGTCCAAAGACAGGGCAAAAACGAGAACACAGAAAACAATGACGTTAGACACAAAAACAATGACGCCAGACAGACACAAAGCACAGAACCAGAAACCACAACATTCAGAACAAAGGCACTCACAGTGTGAACTCCAGTGAAACTGAGAGTGACATCAGGTGCTCCGGAAGGGTAAGCATGTCCTGCTCTGTTAACAGCACCCGTCACACTGTGAGTGATTCAATCCGGGAAAATGTCAAAGTCGGTAGTCAAATCCGGGAAGACGCGAATCTAGCTGAAAATGTCCACTTTCATTTGGGATACTGACATGTCATATCTTTCAATGATGCTATGGTGACGGCCATAGAATTTCTTGAGGGATGAAATTAACAAAGGTTGAACAAATCCCTGACTAAGCAGCTTTTGGGACAGTGTTTTTGCTCTGTTCAAAAAATCACTGTACAAACTACAAGCTCGAAAGTAACGTCAACTGTGAAATGTACACTCCATAGGCTGGAGAGGTAGGTATATTGCTGCTAAGAAAGGGAAAGTTCACAATGGGGAAATTAAAATCATCACGCTTGTCATATAGCTTAGATTTCAAACGTCCATCTTCGTCAATATACAATAAAAGATCTAAGTACGAAGCTGAAGTAGGTGTTTCAGTTGTTTCTTTAATTTCAAGCTCATTTGGATAGATCTGATGTAAATAATCCTTAAATTTAGGATTATTAAGAGAAAGCACATCGTCTATGTAGCGGAAGCTGAAATTAAAGGACTGGGCTAAATGTTTTTGTTTTCTTTGAATAAGCCCTTGTAAAAACTTGGCCTCGTACGAGTAGAGGAAAAGGTCAGCTAAAAGCGGCGCACAGTTTGTTCCCATAGGAATCCCTATTGTCTGTTGGAAAACACGACCTCCAAATTCGACAAAAATATTGTCGATCAAAAATTCTAACATTTTGATTACGTCAGTCTCGGTGTACTTCTTATTTGAATCGGTGTGGTTCTTAACAAAATATGTCTTGTCTTTCCCTACAACTAAATAGGTGTATCTGCGTTCTCCATTTTTTGTGCAGAAACATTGATGTATTAAATCTGCAATTACTGTTTTCAGTTTATTGTGTGGCAGGGTTGTATAAAGTGTAGAAAAGTCAAAAGTTTGAATGCTATGGCAATGGGTAAGACTGGTTGAGGAAAGCTGTTCAAGAAGATCTTTTGAATTTTTAAGAATCCACATTTGATTCACACCGCTTGTGGAGTAAGCTTTATTACAGTAATTTTTCAGGCCGTCTCTGACTGCGGTCAACAAAGTAGTGAGTAGCTGTGAAAGAGGTTTAGTGGTGCATCTGGAAGACCCTGCAATGAATCTCTGTTTGTATGGATTCTTTTGAAGTTTAGGTACCCAGTAATCAGGGGGTGTATTAAACTCAGTTTGTAGAAATGACAAAAACAATTTAAATTTTTTGAAAATTTTATTCATCATATCCTTTCGAAGGAGTTTTATATGATGCGAAGCACAATTTTAATGAATTTAAGCATTCTTTTCGGTTGAAAAATCAGATTTTTGTGTGCGGTTTAAACTAAATCTTTAAAAATGACCAAAACAATTCAGTTTTTTGAAAATTTTACTTCATACAATCCTTTGAAGGAGTTATTTTTTTTTATGAATCACAATTTTAATGAATTTTAGCATATTAAAGGGTTCAAAAGTTAGATGCATAGTCTGCAGTTTAAGCTCAGCCTATAAAAATTGCTAAACAATTTTAATTTTTTGAAAATTTTATTCATCATATCCTTTTGAAGGAGTTTTTTATTTTCCCAAACACAATTTTAATAAATTTTAACATATTTAAGGCTTGAAAAGTTAGTTTTTTAGTGTATGGTTTAAACTCTGTCTATAAAAATGACCAAAACAATTGAAATTTTTTGAACATTTTATTCATAATATCCTTTCGAAGGAGTTTTATATTTTGCGATACACACCTTTAATGAATTTTAACATTTTTAAGGCTTGAAAAGTTAGATTATTAGTCTGCGGTTTAAACCCAGTCTGTAGAAATGACCAAAACAATTTAAATTTAAAAAAAAAAATTATTCATCATATCCTTTCGAAGAAGTTTTTTATTTTGCGAAGCACAATTTTAATGAATTTAAGGATACTGAAGGGTTGAAAAATCAGATTTTTAGTCCGCGTTGAACTCATTCTTTAAAAATGATCTAAGCAATTTAGTTTTTTGAAAATTTTATTCATCATATTCCTGTCGAAGATTTTTTCATTTCGTGAATCACAATTTAAATCAATTTTAGCATATTTAGTCTTGCGTGTATGAATGTATGAATGCGTCAAATCATTTGTTTTTTGTTTTGTTCTTTTTTTGTCATTCCATTTTTGTTTCGCTCTTATTTGCATTCCTGTTATTGTCTATCAATCAACATTTAACCAGTTGTATAAATTATTTTAATATTGTTTTTTTCTATCAAATTAGATTTGTCTATTTTCGACGATTGGTCAAATCAGATGTGTTTCCAAATTTTAATGCATTCGAACAAACTGTATTATATACTGTGCATTTCCTACGTAGAAGCAAAGCAGAAACATCAAGTAAATACTAGTATAATATTAACCTTTACGTACGGATTAAATATACCTAGGGTGTTATAATAATTTCTTTATATATTTCAATTCTAAATTTATTTTTGTGATGAAACGAAATTATCATTTCGCAAAATGTATTAACTTGAAAGATGACGTAAGGCCATCAATCAGTCATTTACGGATAGGACCGATCAATCATCCGTCAGTCACGTAATTTACGTATTGTATCCGTCAAATACGTGAATTACTTCTCCTATCCGTCAGATTTTGACGGATTGTTGACTGATCGATCACTGATCGATGACTGATCGTTGACGGCTGACGGATCGCTTAATGATCGCTCTTTTAGTAACGGCTACTGAAGCAAGGACTGTAATATACTAGTAGTTTTAAATTGGATCTTATGGGAAAACTCATTTAAACGTTATCTCTAAAACTTCTAAAAGACCAGACTTGTTACGATTGCCAAATTATGGTCCCTTTTCAAAATACTGTCTGTCATATCGTCAGCTAATGCAAGATGACTGCCAAAGGGGGACAAAGTAAAACATTGTACCAGACGGATCAATTTCAAAACAGTATCCATGAAATCCAAGATGGCATACAACGGGGAACAAAATTTTATATTCCACGCACCTTGGATATCTATTCAAATACTTTTTACTCTGAAACTACTTCGCCAATTGGCCAAAATTGAAAACAAGAGTCCTTGGCTGGTCCCCACTTGAGATAGTATCCGGCAGATTCTCATCATATCAAAGATGACCATCAGCCAAACTTGATCACAATATTCATCGGAGTCCATTGGATGGCTCCTTCCTTTACAAAACTGAAGTAAGGCCCTAGTGAGAGACTGAAGCTCTTGAAAGCCTCACGTTCTGCTATTGTCAAAAGATGACAAAATGTCGTGTTAAATCGAGTAAAGGTCTTGAGTGGTCGAATTAAAGTCAAATACAGGTCGGGAAAAAATCGGGTTGTGGTCGGGAAGATCTTGTAAAGAAAAAAAGAAAGAATCGTGTTAGTCGAGTAATTATCGAGTACTAATCGAGTTGATCTGGAAGCGACTCGGCATTAATCGAGAAGCGAATGAGTTAAAGTCGGGTAGAAGTCGGCATGATCGGATTAAATTTTGAAACTCGATCAAGACCGATCCATTTTCGATCTCTTCACGACTACCTCGATCAGACCCCGATTGATTCCCGACATGTTCTCGATATATAATGCACACGACCTATACACGATAATTTTTGACATGTCAAAAATATTTGGGAACACAGCTCGACTTCAGTAGAGTTAGTAAGATCGCCCCGATTTGGTTAAGAGACCGAACCCGAGCATTCAAGATCAGTGTCCCGATCAATGAATATTCATGAATATTTATAGATCGAGTTCAGTCGAGTTGCTTTGATCGGCAGTGTAAACCTACCATGATCGGCTAAAATTTTGAAACTCGATCAAGACCAATCCTATTTCGACCTCTTTACATCTTACCTCGATCAGACCCCGATTGATTCCCGACATGTTCTCGACGTATAATGCACACAACCTCTTCACGATATTTTTAGAGTTAGTAAGATCGCCCTGATTCGGTAAGTTGACCGAACACGAGCATTCAAGATCAGTGTCCCGATCGATGAATATTCAAGAATATTCAGAGTTCGAGTTCGGTCGAGTTGCTTTGATCGGCAGTGTAAACCTACCATAGAGGTTGTATCTTTTATCGTATTCGGATACTCAGCGGCGGTGCACTTTTACATATTTGAATATTTTGAGAAAATTATGAATATATCATTTCTTGATCATTGATAATATAACATTGTATGCAAATTTCCGCAGAATACAAATGACAATATAAATCCATCAAATCACATGAACGCATTATGCAATTCAATACAGCTTTAAACCTTTTGACTATCATTTTAACCCCCATTCCATTCACATACTGTCTTTTAAAACCATGCGTATTGTGCACAATCGAAATTTACTATCACTTCTGTATTTAATGATAATATATCTTTAATTTTCTAAAGTAATAACAAGATTGCCGAACAACATCATCAGGAAAAAAAAAGACAAAATAAAAAATATTATACAATTATGGTCTTTTGTAGAGGTCGATATGAGTTTTAATAGACCTAAAAATTGATATTGACCGACGCCTGAGGTGGAGGTTAATATTAGGATTTTTAGGTCTATTAAAACTCATATCGACCGATACAAAAGACCATAATTGTTTTATTACATAATAATAACATGTGTCATCTTACTTGGTAACTGTAAGGGTTTTCAACGATTTTTTTTTCAGGATAACATATCTTGTGAAATTGTCATAGGTAGTTGTACATTTGTACTTACTTTTCAGTGTGCTTTCCGATCAATTCATCCAAAGAATCATGCATCAAGCAGCTATCAGTGCAATATTTTAGGTTCCTGACATTTTTATTTGATTTATATATATGTACAAAACTTGCAATATGTACAGTACATGAAACATGTAAAAAAATCAATCGATTCTGCATCATGTACAAGTTTCTCCCCCCAAAGTTTGAATTTTTTTATGTTATAAATAAATCATGAGATTTAGAAATTCCATCCTTTTAGTAAAACCAACCTTGCGTTACTCAGTCTGAAATTCCTGTGATAAGACAAGAAGAAATGTGCAGAACTACTAAAACGCATACCCCGACTGTGAATCGCATTTTATTAGTTTCGATCACCTCCCGGGTATTTGTAAATAGCAGTCTACTTGTTGCAAAATGCTTCTAATGTGAATAGAGAACAACAAGCGTCTCCTGCTAGCCCAACGCCATTTTCTTCCTTCGACATTTGGTTTCCCGAACATACTTATAATACGGCAATTCTGATTGGCCGAAAATCGCGTGGCCGCATGTAATTCTGTTTTTCATTGGCTATTTCAAACGTCTAGTCAATATCGCTTTTAAGCAGACCTGAGAAATGAAAGTGAAAGTAAAAGCGAGTCAATTCGATTTTTAATTGAATATCATGCGACAGGTTTTCACCCAATAAACTAAAACTATTATAATCATTATGTAATAAAATTATTTGTATGCATAACAGCTCGGAAATCGGCGGGGACAGAATTTTAGTCTAAATCTCATTTCTCTCAGGTATTCAGATAAGTTGTTTTATATGTGATAAAGATATTTAGTAGCATTTCATATTATAACCATTATTTTATCTTTTAAAAGGTTTTCACAAAANAAAAAAAAAAAAAAAAAGACAAACAAAAAAGAAAAAAATACAAAATTAAAAAACGGCTTTTGTAAACTTACTTTAGGGGAAAGGAGGGAATTCGGCATGCCATAAAACCCGGATTGAGCCATAATGTCTTTTGAAATGCCTTCACCAAGTAAGTCCCATTGCGGTCGACAATATTTCCGGTGGTTTCAACCTGATTTATTTTTTTGTCTCATAGACTTCGACTCTTGAGAACTCTGTTCGGTAATTTTGTTATTAACCCCATCTACCAATAACTATTACATTGCATGGGAAATGCTTACTGTTATTATACAACATGTAAATATGGCCCAATTCGATCCAATCTAACAATTACCATTAACGTTTAAGGTCAAGAGATGAAGACTTCAAAATGTATACTCATATTTTTTAAATCTTTTATACCAGTAAAATTAGCTCATTTCTAAAGATGTATGGAATCTCTTATGGAAGTTAAGATCCAGCTACAAACACTGACGTCATTATCAGCGCAATCCTGTTTTTTTTTTCACCTAGGGCTGCATTGATAAACTAGAGGCTCAGAGACTGAGCCTGTGTCGCTCACCTGACAAAATGCTGAACAGCAGGGTTTCAATGTTCTGCATGGTGGCCATATTTTTGTCGAATTGAAATGAAATGAGCAATCTTTGTAAAGGACCTTCCATATGTCATTCCTGTAATTTGCTTCAGTGGTTTAAGATGAATTCATGAAAATGACGTCTTTCCCACAGGGTCCAATGTTATAAATAAGTTTTGCGCTGGTGGCAATGTTTTTTGTCAGATCAGAATAAAATGAACAATCTTTGTAAAGGACCTTCCATACATCATTTTTGTAAAGTTTGGTTGTATTTGCTTCAGTGCTTACAAAGGGGTTGTTGAAAATGATGTTTTCCCATAGGGTCCTATGTTAAATATAAGTTGCGCATTGACGGCCATGTTTTTGTCGGATTGGTACAAAATGAGCAATCTGTCTAAAAGACCTTCCATACATGATTCTTGTAAAGTTTGGTTGAATTTGCTTCAGTGTTTTCAGAGGAGTTGATGAAAATGACGTTTTAGCCCATAGGGTCCAATGTTAAAAGTAAGTTCTGCGCTGGCGGCATGTTTTTGTCGGATCGGTACAAAATAAGCAATCTTGTAAAGAACCTTCCATACATCATTCTTGTAAAGTTTGGTCGTATTTGCTTCAGCGCTTACAAAGGAGTTGATTGATTGATTGATTGCATATTGTTTAACGTCTACTCAGCAATGTTTCAGCTATATCAAGACGAGAACAAGTTTGTTAATAAATATTCACTTTGGGGTATGGAAAGGTCCATGGGACGGGAAATTCTGACTGCCATTGGAAAAGTAGGGTGAAATCGTCAAGGGCGGGGAATTTAGTCTTGTAGCCGATCACCTACGGACCACCCCAAAAGAGCTTGCTACAAGGGTTCTTTACCGCGCAGGAAGCGTGGCGTTTCTTCCAACACGTGGACCTGAGTTTACATCCCATCCGAAAGATGGGTTGTGTATTTATCAATCCCGCACAAACACGGAATGGGTCCTATTTCTATATCCCGGGACCCTCGGGATCAAAGGAGTTGAAGAAAATGACGTTTTCCCATAGGGTCTAATGTTAAATATAATTTCCGCGCTGACGGCTATGTTTTTTGTCGGATTGGGACAAAATGAACAATCTTTGTAAAGGACCTTCCATACATGATTGCTGTAAAGTTTGGTTGTATTTGCTTCGATGGTGTCAGAGGAGTTGATGAAAAGACGTTTTTCCCATAGGGAATTAAATATAACTTCCGCACTGGTGGTCATGTTTTTTGTCGGATTGGTAAAAAATGAACAATCTTTGTAAAGGACCTTCCATACACGATTCCTGTAAAGTTTGGTTAAATTTGTCTCAGTGGTTTCAGAGGAGTTGATGAAAATAACGTTTTTCCCATAGGGTCCAATGTTAAATGTAAGTTCCGCGCTGGCGGCCGTGTTTTTTATCTGATCGGTACAAAATGAGCAATTTCTTTAAGGACCTTCCACACATGATTCCTGTAAAGTTTGGTTGAATTTGCTTCAGTAGTTCCAGAGGAGTTGATGAATATGATGTTTTTCCCATAGGGTCCAATGTTAAATGTAAGTTCCGTGCTGGCGGCCATGTTTTTTACGTCGGATCAGTACAAAATGAGCAATCTTTGTAAAAGACCTTCCATACATCATTCCTGTAAAGTTTGGTTGAATTTGCTTCGGTGGTTACAGAAGAGTTGATGAAAATGACGTTTTTCCCATAGGGTCCAATGTTTAATGTAAGTTCCGCGCTGGTAGCCATGCTTTTTATCTGATCGGTACAAAATGGGCAATTTTTTTAAAGGACCTTCCATGCATCATTCCTGTAAAGTTTGGTTGAAATGCTTCAGTGGTTACAGAGGAGTTTATGAAAATGACGTTTTTCCCACAGGGTCCAATGTTAAATATAAGTTCCGCACTGGCGGCCATGTTTTTTGTCGGATCAGTACAAAATGAGCAATCTTTGTAAAGGACCTTGCATACATCATTCCTGTATAGTTTGGTTGAATTTGCTTTAGTGGATACAGAGGAGTTTAATGAAAATGACGTTTTTTCCATCGGGTTCAATGTTAAATATAAGTTCCGCGCTGCGGCCATGTTTTTGTCGGATCGGAACGAAATGAGCAATCTTTGTTAAGGACCTTCCATACATCATTCCTGTAAAGTCTGATTGAATTTGCTTCAGTGGTTTCAGAGGAGTTGATGAAAATGTGAAAAGTTAACAGACGGACGGACGGACGGACGACGGACGCCAAGTGATGGCAATAGCTCGCCCTAACCCTTTTGGTCAGGTGAGCTAAAAACATTTATAATCATCTCAAAAACTACCAAAAGGGAATGTTGACACCTTTGACAAAGATTTCCAATTTCGTTCCAATAAAAAATTATGAATACCAATATATAAGCAAGTTCCTTCATGAACTGGACGATAATAATGGATGATGTCTGGCAGGTACTCATGTAATAAAGGGCCATTTTTCAATCAGATTTAATGCATAAAAATTATGCCTGCGTTTCAACACTCAAAACAACGTTTTGCACTAGCATCACCTCTGAAAGCATTGCTGGAAAATTTAGTATGATGTATTGGAAAATATTCCATATCAATAGATCATAATTTAGTTATATTCGTAAATTCAAGTAAATGAATGACATACATGTAGTTCATACAGGGTATGATTATCCAATATTACGGAGTTTTGGAAAGTGAATTCAGAGATGGACTGTATTTGTTTACTTAGTGAAACCAAACTAGACCTTTAAATTTTGAAAAGAACAAAATTACGTTCGACTATATCTATTAATTGTTTTGATGATGACTGAAGTATTTTTTCATTTTTACCAATTCGCATGTTTTTCTGCCGATACTGTATACTACAATGTACTATATATCATCAATTAATAAAATTACGAAATATGAGAAAACAGATTAATATAGATCATATAGTCGTATTTGCCTTTGAAATATAAAGTATATATACTTTGTTTATCATAGTTCTATAGTCGAAAGAGTTCCATCTTAACCCAGAACTTTTAAGTTTAACCCTTGAGACAGTAGAACTAATATGATAATTAACGACTTGTAAATGATAGATTTTATTTCTCTTAATTTGACGCTAAAGATATTTACATGTGTTTTAGTTTCTACCCCGTCGTGGGTCACTAAAGTCTATACTGTGACATCACATGTCAGCTATGAAATTTACATTGTATGGAACTCAACAAAAACAAAGCTTTCATATGTGATTTAAGGCTAATAAACAGCGTATGCTTCGAAGATACTTGTTACAGAGGTTTTTATTTAAAATAAGTGCAATTTAAGGTATATATTGCTATTTGAAGATAAGTTTGTGACCTGTTCAATATCCAATGAAATGACGAGATCAACTTTTGCACATGTTAAAGGATACTTTGATCTCCTATTGAATAAAATTGACGAGAACAGCATAAGAATTACAGAAAAAAATCAATTAATTTTACCATGAAGAAAATTTCACAATGCAGTGGAACAGTTTCAATGTGAATAAGAGATGTGTGGGATTTAAAAGTTGCCAAATGAATAAAAATTATATCAGATAATGACAAAAAGATTTTTTTTTCAGAAAATCTGACAGTAGTAACGGTCTGGAATATTACTGTTGTCGCCACTATGTAGCACTCCACTTGTATGTCTTGGTATATACGCTTTTGTACTTTTGAATTTAGTTCTATTAAGGACCTTTCTATTATATATATATATATATATATATATAT